>WEIS01017391.1:0-39920 GCA_013389965.1 Todus mexicanus
AAAAACAGTGGGACCTCTGCTTGGCAAGGAAAGCTGCCTGCAATCAGTGTTTTCAGAACCTGGAACAAGGAGAAGATGCAGCCCACCCCCTTGCTGTGCCTGAGATTACAAGTCAGCCTTTCCCCTTTCCACATCTCAGATGGCAAAAGACCTGTTGAGTTCAGAAGGGTTGCTTTCTTCTTAAACTATGATTTCTTCCATGTTCATAACTAAAACTTAACAGTGTTTTTACTTATGTTATTCCTAAGCACTTTTACCTTACCTTTTTACTCTAAGCACTTTAATTAAAGCATGATCTCTCTTCCCATTGTATGGTGAAGCTGGCAGCACACACAGCTAACTCACAGTTTTGCAGAGCTGAGTTTTTGAACTACATCCCAAAAGCCTTAACAGAGTGACATTGCACTTGCCAACAGCAAACACTGGCATATCCTGCTCCTTTGGTTAGAGAGACCCCATCAAACCGTGACCTGGCAATTAACAGTTCTGTTATACTCTCCCTCTGTCAGCCCATTTCAAACACTGCATTGACACCAGCTGGCACACCACAGCAGTTCTGAATTTGTAGGAGGAAAACCCCCTTCACTAAGAGATTTTGTTGGTGATTAGCTGCACCCCAAATGAAATCATCCAGCAGACGATAAGTACTGAACGGCACTCCTTAGCCCACAAAAGTGATGCTGAGGCTCAGGATGCCATCAGCAATGAAGGGAGGTCAAGAGACATTCCACATTCATCAGGCCGTGTTGAGAGCCACAGTTCAAAGATGACCCGTAGGCACAAAAAGAGGCAGCAAATCAGAGTCTAACAGGAACTGAGGAAAAACCCCCCAAACTTTCCACAGGATTGGTTGCCCTGCATCAAACAGCCATTTCACTCTAATGACCTCCCTCCTACTCCCCAGTTTTCAATGTAAGATGCTTGTGGGATTAAACACTTTTTGACCACTGTTACACTTTGTATCCTGATATCATTGGCCACATTCTGGCTATCATGTATTTCTTTACCAAAACTCAAAACTAGAACTAAGGTAAGCAAAATGTCTGTGATCAGGAGAACGGGTCTACTACTGTCTTTGAAGCATTAACATGCCTCAAAGTGTTTTCTTTTTATCTTTCACAGGACATGTGGCTCAGCCCAATGATCCAATACAGACCAGCTTTACTGACTCACTCACCAAGCTGGCTAGATAAGCCCATCCTCAAGACACATGGGGAACCAGCTTGCCAACTTCCAACATTGAGATACTTTGTAGAGTCCCTTGAGAATCCTCTCCAGATCTCGCCTAGTACAGCAGTGTTGCTTCAAACCTCATTAACAATGTAGACACTGCCATATCTTCTTCATGACAATCAGCTGGCTTCTTCCACAGGAATCCAATGCACTAGCTGTTTTATTTTTAAATTACAACCAATACTTCTTTTAAAATCCTTCCTGAAAATGACAGTGTTCACACAACCATAGCCATATCTTTCAAAAATAAGTTTTGCTCCTTTGGACATTTTAAATTTTTAAGCTGTGTTCAAGTGCAAAAAACAATCAAAAATTGCACTGTCCTACAGGCAATGCTCTGTGCCTGGAAAACACTAGGAAATATGGACACTTATTTGAAATTTTGATTTCAAGAGAGGAGAAATGCCACGGAGAGAAGTTTTCATTGCATCTTCTTCATGAACTGTTTATAAAACTCAGCTCTGAGTACAGGGCTCTGCTCTTGGCAGAGAGAGCTAAGAGAAGACTACAATCGGGTGAAGATGGAAGTGCTACTATTCTTGGAGAAAGGCAGCAAAAAAACCCCCGTCACTCCAAAAAAAGAATAAACTGAGCTACTCTCAGATTTATTTTTTATTAAATACTTAAACCCATTAGCAAATCATGAAGAAGACTCATTTCCAAAGTTGTCACTGGACACAAGCTCACCTGAAATAACGATATTGCAAAGGTAACTTCTACACATGGGAACATGCTTGATACATACATTCAGACAACCCGCAGAGGTTGTTTTCACCCACAGGCCTCTTGGCTTACAACCAGATTGCATGGCCTAAATATTCAACAGGACAATCTTTTCCACTTGCAAACCTGCCCTCATGAGCTAATGACGTTTGTACAAATCACACATACGTGATAGCAAAATGAGGAATATATCTTGCAAATTTGAACTAAATGACACGGGAAAAGATTAGCTTAACTCGTACATCTCTAAAATGCAGGTTGTTTATGTATTCCTGTGTTTCCAGCAGTTGGACAGTCAAACAGTTACTTTAGTTGCCTGCTTAAAAACAAGGAAATAAAAGTAAGTCCTCACAAATTTGATCAAGCTTTATACGACTCTCTCCCAACTGCAATCTTGCCTATGGAGCAGATGGCTGAAACAGTGTCACCGAAGAGTAAACACACGGATGGAGTAAGAATCATAGGAGACAAAAAGTGTTGATACTTTAAACGTATGGAAATCGAAAAAGTGGAGAGGAGGGGGCAGTACCTTGCTACATGAATAAAGCATAATTCGTTTTGTAAACAAGTGTAGTAAAATTGGATGTAAGGTGGCTTCCTCAAATTCAGAGAAGGCTGCCTGTGGCGGTGCCTGAGATGATAAACCAGACACACTGATTATACGCTTTACCAGATAGATCACACTGCCTCTCTCCCTCAGAAAAAAATGTGTTCCTTAAGTTGCTTTAGAAAACCTCTGGTTGATTTATTCTTTTCATTAGGCTAATATGAATGTCCTGATTACCATCAGCAACAACAGAAAGCACAATAAAGTTTACTTGTCCTAACCTGCAGCTATGCATATGGTTACCTCCCTGTATTAAAGCAGCATTATTTTGTCTGGCCCTTTTACTCTTATGGGCAAAACTGGGCTTCAAAAATCCACCCTCTCTCTTTGCATGAAATTGATAATTCAATGACTGAAATATTATTTCTATTCTGTAAAAAAATCCCCAACAAAACAGAAACAAAAGAAAATGGGCACTTAAAGAACAGGCAGAATACAGTTAATAGAGAGAATGCAGTTTCCAGAAAGAGAACAATCATAATTAGCAATTTAAAAAGTTTTCCCTATCTGAAATAAAATCAGGTTTTGGTTTTATTTTCCTTTTTTTTTTTTTTAAAGTAAAAACCCCCCAAACAGTCTCTTTAAATATCTAGATAGAAATGCCAAAAAATATGTTGAAAAATCTAGGTTGCTTTTATGTTAAAAGCAGCTGGTTAGACAAAATGCATCTATTTAATAAGCTGAAATGTTTCCTTTTCAGAAGAAGTTAGATGAAGCAACTGTGAATCAGATTTGTATCTCGGTATCAGCAGAGAATTTACATTCCATTTCCCATGGACCACGACAGCAAGTGTGCCTATAACAGTCTCACCCCGTCTTTAATCATTATGTTATGTTTTCTTCTTAATAAAAGCCATATAACCCTGCAGTCAGAATATCAAAATCACTTCCATCTTAGTTTTCAGAAACTGCTGACTAAAACTCCGAAGAAAAATAATCCCTTCTTCCCCATTCACATGGTTTACTCACCATCACTTTATTCCAAAACTCAGTTTCACTTGAAATATGATCCATAATAATGAAATTATTTCTTCCTTGTGAAAAGAATCGCTCCAATCACTTAAATTACTGAACGAAGAAAAGGAAACATTGTGCTCCACAGAGCACTCTAAACACGCACTGTTGTTCTCGCTGATGCAATGAGGCTTCTAAGCAAACGAGTTTGCGAGCAAGCAGGGTAGTGGCATTTTCCTTATGATTCAGAAGTGAAGTATGCCTCAGCTAACTGAATGCTCGCGTAACGTATAATAAAGGAACTCAGGGATTCATACATGTCTCTAACTTCAGCTTGTGTTAGCATCTATAACTCTGCCACACCTCAAAAATGACGTGCCAGATACAAACTTTTACTGAGTGCTGTGTGCAGCCAAGAGAAAGATAGCTTTAAGCCAGAGGCTTGTACTTCAATGTCTCTGAAGTGTCCCTAAGGTGTATGAAGTTACATTCTGTGTATGGAACATAACTGTGGATTCCTGTTTGCTCCCTATATAAGTATCATAAAGCTCAGCATAAGCCAAACATTAAAAACATCTAGTCTGACACAATGCATTACAGGATTAATGCACAAAACTATTGTGAAAGGAAGAAATTACAAAAACATATTTAAATGCACTTCAAAACTGACACTTTTAACAACTAAAAAACCCCACCCGAACACCAAGAAGAGCACAGAAGAATTTGCAGTGAATTTTTGGAGAAAGGGGGATAACAAGATCCAGGGACAAGATAGCACTGCACCTTCATTTCCATAGACACGCAAACCTGTTTGTGCCCTGAGAAGAGAGACTGAGGAGTAACAGCTTTCTGCAGTAGACTGCAGAGGGGGAGATACATAACAACCTAATGACTACCTGCTAGTTTGGAGAGTCCGGTGCAAGATTTGTCATTCATTTCATCTGCCTATCTTTAAAACTTTCAATCATCTGCCTTCACAGGTAAATCTTGAGAAAGTTCAAAATCTTTCAAGCCCCAGACTAAAAATACCACTCCAAGCAAATAAATGATGTTGCAGACCTTTACACAACCATCAAGCCCTCACCAGATTAATCAGATAGCCTTTTTTTCTTTGCAAGGTTTTACTTTCTCTGACATACTGAGGTATGAGGCTGTATTCACTCTACGCTTCCTTACAATTCCTAATGAGTTTGGACTACTGCGGGTGCTGTGGCTTGGAAATGGCTGAGGCAATCTAGATGAGTGTTCTACACAGCTCCAAGTTCTAATATGTAAAAGCTTATGTTTTCTGCCAAGTTCCTATCTTTAACATCCTCCTATCTTTAACATCTTCCTCTGATGCCCTTGCTGTGCCCATGGGCTGTTCTTGTATCCAGAAATGGACAGGCAAAAGCAACCAAGAAGGTAGATGGAAGTGGGAGGGGTTTTCAGGGGAACCCGAGCACCCCTCTGCTGGGGCCAAGTTGCCTGCCCAGGGGGAGGTTCTATGGCCAGTGTGACCCCTCAACTGCAGGGGGCAAAACATCTACCTGGGGACTTTCTCTGGGTAAGAAGTAGCAATGCTATCGCTGCATTAAATTGTTAAAAATGTAGAAAAAGCCTTCTACCTTACAGCTTATTAAATTCTACCTGTATATATAATACCCAATAACATAATATACATATAACAGAATAACATTGATGTTATTAGAGCCTGAACCACTTAAGCACTTTCAGATAGCATTTAAATCGATCAGCGGGACAAAGTGAAAAACAAAATAAAAATGTCACATTCACAACCAGTAGAGTTGCCCAAACTAGTAAAACATCTGTACTGGACTTTTACTCGACACTTTAGCCTGGCATACACTTGTGCTATTTAACGCACCAATCAACATTTACAATCCAATGATCTGAATTCAGATTTCTCAAGTCTATTTAATCCTCAAACAATGTGAGTTAAATTTAGATGCACCTTTAATCAGCACTTATTCCCAGTTAATCACTTCAGTGTTCTACTTATACAAACAAAATGAAATAAAACAGGATGCTGATCATCCTGTATCTGTCCAGAAATAAATAATTACAAAGGATGTTGTTCAGCAATACATCTATTATTAGTGCCTTTCAAGCTCTTTGATTTGCAAAACCTAGCAAACTGTTCCTTATCGGCATGTAGGTTTTTCCTGCTTCATTCTGTGAATCCTGCAACTTGGCAAATGAGCGTAATTCTGACATTTTGTGGAACACAGACATCTTTGTCCTGTTGCAAAGGACTCTTCACCCTCCAGGCTTTCCAGCTACAACCAGGATGTCTTCAATACTTTATCTGTTGTTTTGAACCATGCACATTGAACCCACTGGGTTGGAAATATGTCCTGTTTCTGAGCTCCAATGTAAGCTCTACAGGGTTTTTGTAGATCTATTACTTCAACATGATAATGCTACTTTGTTTTACTTAGTCATTTTATTTTGAGGAGCATTTGAATTTGTATTATGAAATTGAATTTACATGGAAAATTACCTCATCTTAGTTTAGCTATTTCAAAACCTAGAAAATGATTTCAGCAGAAATACTGTGGTGAAAAACTGTGGTGAAAATGCTAAGTAACTGAATTCTTTGTTTTGAACTAATATTTGGAAGGGGAGCGTGAAAAAGCGGAACAAAGGGTGAGTGATGGTAGCTTGTCCAATACTGGATCCTATAAGCAGGAACTTGGGATAGAGATGGCAAGGAAAACCACAGAGGTGAAATGGCACACAGTAGAAACCATTTTTAAGAGTCTATTTTTAAACTTTTTTTTCTCCTTTGATTGTCCAGCTACACAGCATAAAATCTTCCATCAGGATCATAATAAACATCTATCAAAGATTCTTCTCTGCTGCCTTAACAGAAGGTCAAATAATTCAGATGCCAGTTGAAGTTCAATTACATTTCTCTGCAGTAAGCTAGAAAAAGGTGAAAAGTAAATCACCTTTATATACCTTTCCTGAAGTTTTTTTGTATTGATCCACCGCCAGAAAACATGGTTTGAACATTTTCACATGTCCATCATTTAGCTTCACGCTTTTGCCAGTACCAGGCAGAACCCACCCTACAACTTCATATTTTAATTTCAATAATTATGTAAGTAACTACATGTTAAAATCATACACTTGTACTAAATTCTTACAAGTGTTTTTCCTTAGCACACTTTACCAACTTTGATTTGTGAGGTTTGATTTCTATAGCAAGTGCAAATATATTGTTTTTAATGACCTATTTCTGAAGCAGACCTTGGTACTACAGTCACATACTAACGGCCCATCTCTTCTCTCTGAACTGTGGAAGTGGAGCAATTCACAAGATCGAGGGTTCTTCTTACCTGCTGGCGTAACACTGCAGGTTTCCCTTATCCTGTGGATGATTATGAAAGTCCACTACAATACTACTGTGCTCTGTACAACAGGCACACATTTCTTCGTCCCAAAATTCAAATCACATTATACTCCAGCACCATCATTCCAATCTGACAAGGCAGAAGATTTCACATCTGGTCTACTGGGTGAGGTCTGCCTTTTGCAACACGAAATAAGGCTGCAGATGGACTTCTGTTGACTGACGAAGTCTCACACTGGCACAGAATTCCATCAGTCTGAAGGTTAGGATCTAAAGTGAAATTCTTCTAACCGCTGATATAAGTACATGCATTGGTTAGCATGACAGTTAATCATTTTGGACTTCACTAAAAGCAAATTATGCGCTTGTGGAAGGCAAGCAGCTGACTTGCGGCAGAGGTCTGTGTCCCCTGTGGCTCTTTGGAGAAAAACCCTGATCACCAACAAAAGCAATTTTAACTGCCCTGTAAGTATTGATAAAACTGATATTGCCACTGTAAAAATTGTGCTGTCTCCTATTCCTATACGACTTGTGGCCTCAGAACTTGCTCATTCAAGTTGCGATCAAGTGTGCCAACCAGCACCATGAGCATTTCTAGATTCAGCCAAGCTGAATACTGATTAAACCCCCCCAAACTTTACACCACACATTATTGCATGTATCAACACAACCACACTTATGTCCTTGGCACAGGTAGAGCCTCTAGTGGACTGGGCAACACCTTGCACTGTCACCAAAACCAGCTGGACCAGAGCTTTGCCATATGCCTGTGATCTGCCAGCATCTTGCCTCTACTAGCAGCTGTCTATTTTATGACTGCTGTTCATACCCTCCAAACAGGGTGTGAAGAAGTTTTTTCGGGATGTGGCATCAGTAGTTTGATATTCTCTGTCTTAACGGCCTTCACTGCACCAGGAATATGACTCGAATTAGCAGCATCAGGAACCTGGCATACTTCTCCCACTGCATGCAGAGATGAGTGCTGTCAGGTCAAAGCCTCATCTGCAGCAATGCAGGGTGCATCTCACTACGTGCTGCAGAAAGGAACGAGGCACATTGTGGCCCTCACTTAGGAGAAGAGATTACAGATTTAGAAATTACATAAAGTGGCTGAACCTTTTCAAATATACACTTTAGGGGAACAATAAAAACAGAATATTGCACAGTAAGAAGTGAAAGCACAACTGAAAGATTCATAACCTGCAATGGTAATTTAATAATCAAGCCCTCATAAAATAACATCTAATCCAGCTGACAGTGGGAGCTGACAGTACTTCCCTCAATCAGTGCTAAATAATGCATCCATAACAATTGCCTCTCACTTGATTATGTTAATGTAGTTGATACTAGATGCAATTCAAAGATTATTAAAGTCAATGAGTGTTCTTCATTAATGCCAATGGAATTTGGATCAGAGTCATCAAGTTAAAATATAAGAGAGGAGCTAGCTGTGTAGAAGAGACATAAGCAACCATGGTGGTTCTAGACCTTGGATGTCAAAAATTACTACATGTTCACTACATACCATGGCAGAAGATCCTTGAAAATAGTTGTTTTGGATTGTTTCTCACAAATGTAAGTGGTCAAACACAATCCTGCTATAAATCCTCACTGTTATTTGAGCACATGATCTCCTTTAACATTCCAAAATACCCTTTTGGTCATAAAATGTCTGTCCCGTTTTGATCATAAAATCCTACAGTTCTGATCTCTAAGTAAACTCTCTAACACTAGACTCAATTTTACACTTGAGAATTATTATAGGAAATGGCAACAGTTCTAACTACAAAGTCTGAGCTGTGAGAGTAATTATTTTTCCTGTTTATTACACAGCAGTACATGAAAATACAAGTGAAAGGACTCTGATAATTGATAAAATAAAGAGGAAATGGGGCAGAAATATCTCTAACATCCCTAACGGTGACTACAAATGCAAGATATACAGTAAACGAGTAAATTGGGACATGGCTGTGCTAAGGGAGCCCTAAATTTTTCCAGTTGTCTATGCTTGTTATGCTTGTTTGTAAGGATTAGGACAAAATTGGCTAGAAAAAACTTCATCACACCTTTACTGCAATTTTTTCAGCCCTTCTTTTCATCAGTTTATAACACAGTAATAGCATGGAGTGAGGATGGTAAAGTTCATGGCACATTTGGAAATTCAAAGCAGAGGTCAGCATCTTCACCCTCCAGGAACCCATACACAGGTCTTCAGCAATGAGAATCAAAACTCTGCCATGTTCCCAGATAATTCTGTCAAAACAGAGGAGTAGGAAAATGCTGATTTTAGTTTTCTAACTATTTATGCCTTTCTCCCCCGCTTCTTCCTTCTCCTTGCAGGAACAATGCTGCTGCTTTTTAAAATTAGGGTGCTGAGTTCCCATTCTGTTATAGATCCTGTAGCAGAAAACCCTACTATCAATAAAAAATTGCATTAGTGGGTGTCTTTTTCACTGCTGAAACAAAGCTGGGACATCAAGATCAACTCCCATGTGAAATGTGAGAAACATTTAAGAAATACGAGAAGCAAAGGAGCACAAAGTCATTCCCCTGTATCAAATCTATGGTCTTTCAGGCTGCGAGTTGTAGGTAGCAGGTGACGTTGCTCTCCATCTGAAACCAGTCTAATTCAAGATGTTTGTGCACATACATCCCACACAGAGACCATGACACTTGGACACTAACACAAGTAACGCAACCACTTATGTGGAATGAAGGAGTGTACAATAAAATATTCACTGCTTTTAAAATTCATTTTTAGCTGCTTTCCAAGGAAGTGGTTCAGTATTTCCTCCTTAGCAGAGTTCACCAGTTTGGACCGATTGACAACAGCAATTTTAAGCTCAGTTAAAGACAAAACCAAACCAAATCAGAACGAACACACACACCACCACCTCACCCTCCCTCGCTGCTTCTTTTGAAAATACCAGATGTCTACTACTTACCTGATTTTCATCTGACCTAAGTTTTGTGTACTTATGTTGTCGACAATATGCACTGTGCTGAATGTTGCAGACACAGTACACAGAGCGCTGCTACTCCAGAGAGGGAAAACTGTAAGGGAGCTCTGCTCCCTCCGCAGGAGCGATGGCAGCAACCTCTGTGAAAAGGGGGTTTGCTCTTACATTAATTTCTCATCCAGCATATAATTCTACAATTTGCCCACACTAGAAGGTAGGACAGAAAGCCAGCAATGCTCTTTATTCAGTCAGGTTGGCCCACACACGAACATGATGGTTTTTTGGAAACAATGCAGTGAAGGTTGGTAGAGATTTTAAACGGTTACCAATTCATTTCCCAACAAAGAAAGAGAGGAAAAAATTGTCTTAATCTGAACTTCCCAGCATCTCTGTGAATTATGTTGCTCATGTTGCTAGCTCCCTACACAACTTCCTTACTCATTATTAGCAGGCTGCTATCAATTGTTAGAGTTGCTATCCTAAATCCTAGAAGCTAGCTTTCAGCCAACAGATCTTGACTGGAAACAGAATGTACTTGACTTCATCTTGTCGAAAATCCCCTAGTAAGCAATAGTAAACACCACTCAGACTTGCAAACAGAGATTTTTAAACATAATTTTCTCATGCAGCATGATTTTCTCTCCATCTATGGCAGGCAGTCCCTGTGCTCAGCTTAACACAGCAACCTGGTAGCATGAGAGAAACATTTATATCCCACACTAGGTTTCAGCAAAACCTGATATGATTACCTGTCAAAAATAAGCCAGAATTATATGAAGTATATAAATAATCAGGAAGATATTTATCAAACTCCTTGACAATACTGTATGAAGGATAAGTCAGGGTTAGATAGCTGATGTGAAAAAAATGTCCAAAGGCTAGAAGTTAGTATAGTACCACCCTTGTTCTTAGCAAAAGCAGTGGTTCTATTCCCATCTCCTCCCTCCCCCAGCATTTGACTTTAATAGACCAGTATTTACCAGTATTATTGCTCAGTCCCATTCCTGATTATCTATATATAATATCTATTGATGCTTTGGTAACTAAAAATGACACACAAAACTCCCAAACAACAATACTACCATTTAAATTAACATAATTTTCACAACTTAGAGCTGTCTCAGAGGTATACAACCATAGCTTGCTTTGTAAAGCTTCAACTTCTGGAATCATGTTATTCACGAGAAGCTCAGTTTTCATGAAGAATATCATGATGCTTTAATTACTCAAGGTCACAGAGAAGGGGCATAAAATCTGATGCTAAAAGATATGTGTAATAATGTAACAATTTTTAAAAAATATATCTGGCATTATCAATGGGGAAAATCAGAATCTCTTAGCACTATTGGAATTCCTTTGCATCTTGTTTATATCCATTGCTCACTGTCATAAAGCACAATGGAGTCAGATGCCTCATCTATTTGTGTCTGGAATATCATACACCATGCAAATTTCCTCTCTTTTCCAATATGCTCGGTTCCATTGATTTCAGAAAGGTAGTGTGGCATAGCAGGAAAGCACACAATGAAACAAGTTTTCTGTGCTATAAACAGACTAGTACCAAAACAAAGTGCATATGCTAGCAACTTTACAGTAGGGATTTTTGATGTGAACTGGCTGCAAATAGCAAATAAATCCGTAATTTCAAATTCAGGCTTTGAAAAAAGCTGAAGTCATAACTTGATTTCAATGAATAGATGCCAGATAATTTGAAAGAACAGTTTGAATGCCTAAATTATTTAAGCCACATTATCATTCTTATCAGAAGCATTTCATTTTTGGAGAACAAAAAAATTGTAAGTAAAATCATGATTATTCAGTCAGGACAAATATATCATCTCTTTCCTCTACATCATGTTTAAGTTGTGATCTCGTACATAATCCAATCACGTTTTCCCTCCTTCTCTGGCCTGTATAAGTTGTCTCATGGTTTTCTTCCTTTTTCATCCATTTTGTTGGGGTTTTAGCAGGGTGGGGAGGGGGTTGTTTGCCATTGACTTTTTCAGCAAATGCAGAGTTTTCCTTCAAGAAACGTTTACTTCTTTTGACACACAAAAGCAACTTACAATGTCTATTCCTACCCCATTACTGATGTTGCGGAAGCCCCTAAAAGCCCTGGATCCCACCCGTCAGTGGACAGCTAGCTGCTCTGGGCATCCCACAGAGTGCACCCCGACACCCTCCCAGCTGTACCCGCAGACCCCCGAGAGCTGCACCGAACACAAGCAGGCACTCACCCTTGCCTGGGAACTGCTGGGCAGGCAGAGTGCCCAGCAGTTGGGCGGCTTTCCCAGCCCCAGGCAATTAACGAAGAAGAGCCCCCAATCCAATAACAGCCCAAAAGCTGTTTAAATGCAAGGGTCATTTTAGAATTATAGAATCATTTGGGTTGGAAGGGACCTCTGAAGGTCATCTAGCCCAACACCCCTGCAGTGAGCAGGGACACCTTTAAGCAGAGCAGGTTGCTCAGTGCCTTGTTGAGCCTCACCTTGAATGTCACGAGCGATGCAGCCTCAACTCCCTCCCTGGGCAACCTGTTCCAGTGTTCCACTGCCCTCATGGTAAGGAACCTTTTCCTAACATCCAATCTAAATTTACCCTCTTCTAATTTAANCCAATCTAAATTTACCCTCTTCTAATTTAAAACCATTGCTCCTCATTCTTTCACTACAGGCCTTTTTAAACAGGCTCTTTATAATCAGCTCCCTTTAGGTACTAGAAGGTAGCTATTAGGTCTCCCTAGAGCCTTCTCTTCTCCAGGATGAACAACCACAGCTCCCTCAGAGAGGTGCTTCAGCCTCCTGATCATTTTCGTGTCCCTCCTCTGGATCTGCTCCATCAGGGCCATGTCCTTCCTGCGCTGAGGGCTCTGGAGCTGGACACAGTATTCCAGGTGAGATCTCACCAGAGCAGAGTAGAGTGGCAGAATCACCTCTCTCGATCTGCTGGCCACTCATTTTGTAGGCTTTCTTTTTTTCTTCCTCTTTTCTTTTTACTGCGGGGGAGTTTGTTGTTTGTTGTTTTTTTTTAATTAAAGGGACTAAGTGCTTATAGCCGCTAGTGATACAAACACCACAGCACCGGCAGAGCAAAGCCCAGCGAGCGCCCGACCCCAGGGCGGGTATCTCGGCCCAGCGCCGGCATGCCCCCGCCGGCCGCCCCAGCCCCGGCCTCAGCCCGGTGCCGGTGCAGGGTCCGGCGGAGGCCGCTAGGTGGCAGCCCGGGCTCAAAAACCGCTACGGGACTGGGGGGCCCAGGCCGGGAAGGCCCTTTTCGGATGGAGGTCACTGGCTGAACTCCTCCCTCAACGTATAGGTACAGGAGACTGAGTTATGCAGAGTCATTTCCGCAGGGGACACGTTCTGGATAAAACTTGCTAAAAAGCTTGCCAGCGGTCTCAAGGATAACTATTTATACGCAGTATGGCTGTAGAAATACTGTGTTTGGCTTGGGTTTTGTGTGTGTGTGTGGTTTTGTTTGTTTGTTGTTGGTTTTTTTGTTTGGTTTGGGTTTGTTTCCATTTTAATTTAGCAAAGCAAGTTCCGAGCAAAACGTCCCCACTGTCACATATTTAGCCCAACACAGAGACCACGCAAGTAAGTGCCATTACTGTGTTCAGTTTGGGGCACCTCAATACAAGAAAGATGTCAAGGTGCTAGAACAGGTCCAGAGAAGGGCAGCCTGGAGAACAAGTCCAGTGAGGAGCAGTTGAAGGAACTGGGGCTATTTAGTCTGAAAAAAAAAAAAAAAAAAGGAGAGGAGACCTTATTGGTCTCTACAACCATCTGAAAGGACATTGTAGAGAGGCATGCGCTGGTCTCTTCTCACAAGTAACTAGTGATAGGATAAGAGGGTATGGCCTCAAGCTGCACCAGGGGATGTTTAGAATAGACACTAGGAAAAAAAAATCATGGAAAGCGCTGTCAGGCACTGGAACAGGCTGCCCAGGGAGGTGGTTGAATTGCCATCCCTGGATGTGCTTAGAAAACATATAGATGCGGTCCTTGGGGACATGGTGTAGTGATGGCCTTGGTTGAGTAGGGTAAATGGTTGGACTTGATGATCTTAGAGGTCTTTTCCAACCTAGACAATTCTGTAATTCTGTGATCACTGATGAAATTCACAGAATCATAGGACACCAGGTTGGAAGGGACCTCAAGGATCATCTAGTGCAACCTTTGAATTGCACTGAAAATCCTACAAAGTGCTGAATATATTGTGAGCTTTCCCTAAACAGCCATGATTGCAAAAGCATCTCAGATTTTATCTATATTTGAATAGTGCCTATTGGATCTGAGGCCCAGTCTGACTTTGCCGCCCAGGGTTGTCTCCTCACAAAAAAGCGACAAAGATCTGCCAGAGGTCTGAAAGGACACAGCACTGCTTTGCTTTGGTTATTGAAAGAAGCAAGAGGAACAAACTATTTCTGGTGAAAACAATTATCTATGCAGTAAGAATAAATAAATAAAAAGTATGAAAGGGATACTCAACCTGAAGCCCTGAACCTGCTTTTAAGAGAAAACAGAGGTGGGTGGTTTTCAGCAGAGTGCTGCCCCAACAAGAGCTGCTCACTAACCTGGGGAAGGAGGGGAAGCTGGCCAAAGCTGTCATAAGGGACTGAACCCAGCGCAGTTCCAACTCGCTGATGTGCTTAACATCTCCATCACCCACTATTCAGACCAAGGATCAGACTGGAGAGCTAGTGCACTGAATGTGAGCTTGCAATGTGCAGCCGCAGCCCAGAAGGCCAAGCATATCCTGAGCTGCATCAAAAGAATCGTGGCCAGCAGGTCAAAGGAGGGGNGCTATAGGTTGTCTCTCCCATCATCAGACATCTATCACTAAAAAGTGGTATGGCTGGAAGAGGAAACACAGATGACTATAAATAAAATATCAGTCTACGCCTTCATTTTTGTGTCAGGGATATTATATGCCTACAGTTACAGAAGTAAACACAGAAGGTATGTTTAACATCAGCTTATATATATGTTCATGAGGATCTCTTTCCAGAATCTACAAACCACAGCAGAGCACTTCCAAGCCTGTTGTGGGCCAGGAAAATGACTGCCATATTACACTGTAGAAATAAATTGCCATCAAACTTTAGATGTTGTGTTTGGATGCCTTTTTTTGCAGTTCTTTATGACAAAAATTTAAGGCTATATAAAGATGTTTGATTACCCTCATTGTATATCCTTGAGCTAAACTCACAATCTGAATTGTCCCATTTGAAATAAGTAAAGACTGAATAGTCGGATTCAAACAGCTGCTTTTAGCAACTGCATAATAGAGTTCCCACATCAGGTATGTGCTTTTTTCCCCCCCGTCAGACAGAGACTGGTATAAGACAGGTAAGAGCCAATTATGCAAGCTGATGAACACACAAAATATTCAGCAGCTCAGGAACACCCTGCAAAAAATCACTAATCAAATAAATGACTTCAATCCAGACAAGGCCAAACATGGAAGGCTTACATTTGGATGATGAAGAGAAGGAGAGCAATGTAGCTTTAGCTCACATTTAATAGTGGTGTGCCCTCACCTTGCTTTTTTCCTCTTTTCTCTTTCCCTATATCCAACATTAACAGCCAGTGCTGCCAATTTTTTGGAGCCTGTTATTACCAAACATTGACAGCAATAGCAGAGCCTGTCCCATAATGAACTGAGATAACTTGTACATTGAAAAGTCAACTTCTTTAGAACATCTCTCTCTGAATGAGGTTTGTCTTTCTCCAGCCAAATCTTTATAAGACAAATGACCCAAGAGTGTCATGAACCTTACTGCTTTAAAACCAATTATTTCTTCAGGTTTTAATAATCAGAGGTCACGAGGGATTTCAAAGGGATTTATCTCTGTTCAGAGAGCATTGAGACAAACGGAAATGTGCTTTGGACAGTGAAGGCTCTGGAAGACTGTTCACTAAGGGAAGAGGAGGGAGGACAAAGGGGATTTGCTCCAGAAAGGCAGCCTGACTGGGGATGAACAACTTCTCAATCACTATCTCCTGGGAAATGCAACAGCTAAGATACTGATCTGACCTCTTATCCTGCACAACCTGTGCAACTCATCTTCTCTGATGTGGTTACCACAACTCAAAACTCTTCCTGGAGTTGCGGACGTGCTCCTCCTCACCTTTGCAGGGCAGAAATCAAACTGCAGAGTGACCGTCTTACACAAGACTATACAGAAAGCCTGCAGCAAAGCAAGGACTTGGAGCCAGGTCACCCACGCTTCCAGCTAGTCACCCCATGCCTTTCCCTCAGTCAGGGATTGCTCTGCAGCCACGGGCAGGGTGGAGAAAAAGAGGGGTGGTAGGAAAGTGGGGTGGTGAGAAACTGAGTTAAGCATCAAACATCAGAAGCAGCCTGCTGAATATTAACAGTTCTACTCATCTTTTTGTCAAATTGAAGTGTGAAAGCAAGCTGTGATAGGAAGTTTTCAAAGGCAGCTGGAGATTATATACATAGGGAAATGATTTGACTTATGACTTAAAATGTTTATTTTCAGGGCGTTGATGGGAATGTGTGTTCTGCCTAGGGCCCTGGCACAGCTCAGCATTTTTTTTCACCACGAGCAACGCTGTCCTGAGCATCTCAGATGGCAACCACCTGGCACACGCCAGCTGGCAAATGGCCTCGCTGTATTTGTATGGCGGTGCAGCACTGTGGTTATTCAGGTATAAACTCCCTGCCTGGGCACTCCTCCTGAAACAAGAGTGACTCAACAAGGAGTTATACCTGTGTAACTAGAGCCGTTTAATTACACTGGCAAATTTTCCCTGCAGACAAGCACTAAGAGAGCTAATTCTGACTCTTTTCCAGGAGAAAATCACTCCTGATGTCTGTGCATCCTTGACAAGCCCCTGAGTGCTTACAGTGCCTTCACCCGTAGCAGCAATAACCTGCAATCCCAGACTTTCTAGTTACTGTTGCTTTTGTCCAGAATACATGAGATTCCTGTGCTTCTGCTTCTACAGTAAGTATTCTGTATCTCTCAGAATACCAATATTGCTTAAGAAATAATAATAAAAAATACTAAGAGAACTAAAAAGACACACAATTCCAAATACTACAGAAACCCCCCAGTATCACATAATTTGAGAAATTTATATCATTTTTTTCACTGTTGTTGTTCTAAAAAGCCTTATTTTATTACCTGCTAAAGCTTTTCATTTGTCCTTGGAGGATTTTGGGAAGCCAATAAAGAAACTAGGCAAGCTAACAAAAAGAAAAGAAAAAAAGAGGAAAAAGAAAACCCAAAACCTGCATGACACCAATGAGGAGCACGCATGCAGTTTATTAACAGCACGCTTGATAAAACATACCCCCAACTTCTTCTCTTCCAGCTTGGCACCGGTCCAAAGCAGACTCAACCACAACAGCATGTGCCAAGCTGTGCCATAACCTCATTACAGGTCTCAGCCAGGTGATCCTCTGACACTTCCACTTGTTCCTGCTGCTTTGGAGTAAACAGACCAAACACAAACCCCCAGACCTTACACCCAAGACTGTTTAGCATCTTCCTTCACAATTTTAGGAGCAGCCCAAGCTAGACCTGAGGAAACTTAATCCTGGATGTTGTACTGACACTAGCATTCAGGCTATGACCTAGGTTTTGACAGCTCCCAGTCAGAAGCTATCAAGCAGTGCTGGGCCTGCTCAAAAACTTGAACTTCCCAAATTAGGCACACCGAATATATTAAAGAACAAATTTGATCCAATCCCATCAGATTAGATTCTATCTAATCCCATACAAACATGTGAAAAATTCACTTGCTGTTATACATGCCTTGTTATTAACTACCCCTAGACAGCTGACAGGGGCTGAGTGAAGGGGAGGTATAAGGTTTTACATGTACTAACTCTCTCAGCTGAAATTCAAAGTATGAAACCTTGATCATGAATATGTGCATTGGACTACTTGGACTACTTATCTCAAGCAACAGAGGTATTTGTGGGGGAGAAAGGTGCCAATTCCCAGACAGCTTAAGAATTTGAAGAAGTGAACAGCTTATTCAGGGATAAGTTTGCTGGCACTCTTCCTGGTTTGAAATGATGGTTTCTGTGCTATGAAAACATAAGTGAATATTTGATTTCTCTGGAAACTAGTTTGGGTTCATTGACAGTCTGGTTTAAGGAAGCATTATAGGATCCTTTTCTCTGTTTCTGTGTTTCTTCAGAGGTGAAGGAAGCAGAAACTTGCCACCAGTCAGTCAGCCCCCAAAAGCACATTTAGCAAATACTGGAAACAAGTGTGACCAGGGCTAACCTGAAGGCGAGGGCAACGCTGCCTGCACATTCTGTACACTGCCAAAATTATAAGCACCTTACATGGAATTACCAAATACTGTATAAGTAATCAGACTTTGGGCCAAACCATGATTTATACTACAGTAATTCTACTCATTTCATTGGATCATTCCAGTTCCAAAAAAAGTTTATTTTAAGGTTTTCACATTTCTCCCCATCATTATAACTTTTGTGCATTTTCCATATAACAACAACAACTTTAGACAAAAGTCTTGAAGTTCTCAACTCTCTAATGTTTTCTTTTCAGAGTAGAGTATTTTGGCAAGTGTAAAAGGAGCTGAGATGTATGGATATAAAACAATGCCAAGTAAATATCATCTTAGGACAGAAAGTAATTTTTCATGATGAACAATGGTCAGACCAGATATTTACCTAATATTTATCTTGCCTGGACCAGATGTTCTTCACTTTCTCACAGAGGTTCACTGATGAATACAATTTTCAAGATGATGACATTATAGAGAAATGCGAAGCAATTACTGCTTTAGAACACCCTGCCACTGGTTTTGGCTTTGAACTGGAAGATTCAAGGATTCACCTTGTTACAGCAAGGTGAACAGAGAATGCGCATGCGTGCAGCAGGGAAGGAAAGCAGAAGGGTTGCAACTATGACCTCTCAGATGCCCATTTGAATTGGGAAATTGCCAAAAAGGACTAAAGCTTAAAACTAACAAGCTGTTGCTGCTGCCACTACACCCTCCACACGAAAATGGGCACCAGATCCTCGTTAGCACGTTTAGAAGGGGTGACTAAAGCTGCTGGAAGGAGCCCAACATGAGCCCAGTCCAAGGGGCTGTCCCAGAGGGCAGCTGGACAGCCTGCCAGCTGGGAGCAGTACTGCATTTTCACATGCAGCTACAAAGCCTATAAATTAGGATTGCTGAGCCTGGAGTTAATGTGCACATGGCTCACAAATCTTTATTAGGCAGAAAGGAGTGACATCTCCAAGAGAGCTTAAAGCTTTAAGGGAAAAAATAACAAAAACCCAAAGATACAGAAATGTACTGAATTTTTGTGGAGGATCAAAAGGAGCTCGTGTTTCTCACTGCTCAGCTGAGTGGGGACTGAAAGATCAAGACCTTGAATCAAGGCTGCAGCTACTCCACAAATACAGTGAGAATTGCAGTAACAGCTTCATTCCTAGATTAGGGAATCTACAAAAAATTACTTACAGCATACACCATTGGAAAATAACTTTTTTGTTGCTGCAGTGGAGCAGAGAGACAACAGACAAGAAAGACTTAAACCATGAGAAATCAATGGCTCCAGCCCGTGCCCACCTGAGCTAGGCTACAGCCCGTGCTCTTTCTTCTGCAGTTGTTGATATTCCTTGTATACCTTAATGACTGCATCAGCACTTCTCATACATCCCCCCTGACCCCCAATTTCTTTGCATCACAGATATTAACTGGTTAGTAGATTTACTGTCCAGAAGAAAATCAGCAAGAAACAAATGCTAACTTATGGTATATAACTACACTCTCCTTGCTAAAACATACTCAACTATTCTAGTAGATATTCTCTAGACAGCCTATGTCTCTGCTCTTTCCACTAATGCTTTTAACCTTGTCTGTCCTACCAAAACATGCCATTAAGTTAGTCCTGTTCAGTTTGTTAAAAGAGCATTCATGTCAACTTTGGAAACTCAGACTTAATTCACTATAAAAAAAAGGAATGACTTTTCTATTGAGAAAAGAAATCCATTCCACTGAGATAAAACTAAAGGCTCAGGAGCATATTTGTCCTATTTTTTAATCCAAATCACTGTAACTGTAGAGTCTCTGACAATGTTCTTTGATGATTTCCCTTTCAAGAGATTTCTTCTTGCACAGCATATGTTATGAAATATTTTGTGTCCTCTACCAGAACTACTTCAAGGCACATTTAATAGCATTGTTCACGTGTGAAATACATCAGCAGTACATAAAAATAAAGTTGCAACTCTAATGCAAGGGCTCAAGGTGTTTATGTTTGCCATTTGCAGTAACCTCTGTGAGCAGCTCCCAGTATAGAAAGCACACCAGCAATGCCAGGGCTCAAGCTTTGTCTGGCATTAGCTCTCCCACACCACTGAGAGCAAAAGGTGTCTCTTTCTGCAAACTTTCTCTTTGCTCAAGGCAAGTCATCCTCAAATAGAGAGCAACGTAAATAATTAAATGTTAGACATAGGTAGATCTGTGAAAGATACAAAAATGTGTATTTTTTTTCATCCCAATTTAAATATTTTGCAGGCTGGGAATTAAAGAGAACTGATTTACTACATCTGATCTCTGATTTAGCATTGATAACAGTATATATATAAAAAAGCTCCCAAATAAACTTTAATCCAAACCTTCTCAACTTCATTGCTCTGAACATTCAAATAAAATGAAACACAGAACTTTCCTTCATCTGGAGTTTTTGCAAAACCAAACCTTGACTGACAAGGTTTTACAAACATAAAAACTCCCCTGGGCCACCTTTAAGTGCTCTGATTTAGTACAGCTTTGTAGCTAATAATTACTTTCAGAGGGGAAAAGAAAGATAGTTCCAGTTTGTAAATTATTGCTTCACGGTGTGGAAGAATAGCCATAGTCAATAGGCCTCACTGAAGCATAGTGCTTTAATAAATTGCAAAGTTAGGACCTATAAGGGAACAGCTTTAACCCTGAGCAAAGCCCTCAGACCCCACACAGCCACCCGACCAGCAGCAATACCACGTGCCTCACCGGGGATGAGCACTTATGGGTAGGGGTGACAACAAGCCACAAAACGGAGTACAAAAAATTATAGGTGCTAAAGGAATCCAGTCAGTTGATCTAATAATTCATGAAAACACAGTGCATATCACAGACATATGAAAACTGCATCCAGATAATTTTCTTAAATAAGGCCTTCAGAAACATGATTTGATAGTGAATATCTAGACAGTAAACACAGGTGGGAAATATGCAGTGCTGTTAAATGAATTTGACCTTTCTTCATCACATCAAAATAAATCATGGATGAATAATAGCTATGGAGTTAGCACGGTTTTCTACTTAGTCATTGAATATATTATGAAATAAAATGGCACACAGTCTTTGTAAACACTGTTTTGTTTGGGGCGATCATTCAATCATTCATTCTCCTGTATTATAAGAGTGACGACTATGCAATCAGAACCATTAAGAATATCATATGTATGGGAGCTTGACTGCAACCCTATCATTGGTACACAGCCGCTGACAAATACAGGATTTGTGATTTTATCAGATACATGTGCTGATTTTTCTGATTTTAGAATAACTCAGTGTAATGCTTTGTAAAACCCTGTAGAGAGGCTGTTGAAGAGTTGTACCTAATGGATTTATAAAAAAGCGAATGCAAGAATACACACTACTATAAGCAGCAGCCTGTCGTTTGGCGCTTGTACATCTAAGTATTTTTAAACTGTATAAACTAGCGTAAATCCATTTAACATCTTTGTTGTTGTTGTTTTTTTCAAGTTGTAAGGGTATTTATATTCTTAATTCACTGGTTTTGAAAACAAAAGGTTTTATTTCCATGTGAAAATACTTCGAAAGGTTAATAGCTTTATACTTGCTGTAATGGCTTTTGATACAACCTGTCTGCTACCCATTAGAACACAATCACAGAGAATATTCCCGAATCACTGGGCAGATTGTGTATACGTTAAGACAACACTGAGCTGCCTAATGGGATTCACTATAGCAGTTTCCAATAGCTAGAATAATAAACGAAATAAAACATTACCACTAAAATACATATTTCCTTCCATAAAATGCAATCACCTAATCACACTAGGAAGACACTAATTGTTCTGAAATAACACTTGTTCCTTTATTCTTTGCTAGTAAGGTTTTTCATGTTGTACCAGAAAAAGGTTTTAACACTTTTCAGACAGATAATTCTTACAGATCCTCTCCTAAAACGTTTGTGATCATTAATTAGATTGTACATGAAATTATAAACATTAGATGAAAAAAACAAATCAACATTCTCTTCCACAGAAAAATAGCAAGAAAAAGTCCAACCAGATCAAGTGGGTGAAAAGATGGTGAGAAAAGAGTGTACATACCCCATGGGAAACACACCATCACCTCGCCTTTTGCAGTTTCTTCAAAGAGTGCAATTCTGTACGTTTTAAAATTTTCTCTTACAGAAAGCAGCTATTTCTAGACATATCATAATACACCATAAGTAAGTTCCAACTCTTTGCTATGGGCCAACTATTTGCAGATGGTATTCCTAAAGGAATACACCAATCCAACCAGTAGATAGAAATGAGGTATGTTTATATGATCGATTACTACTAGCTAATAAAGGCTGCAGGTTAAACATCAAATATTTTCTAATCACAAATTGCATGCAATCTGAAGAGTAAAAAATAAGACAAAACCCCCAAACAGTGCAGCAATTCTAAAGAATAACCAATTTTTCAGAAATTACAATATGTTTGAGGACATTTGATGAGCAGACACAGAGGCTAAATTCATCAGGAAAATTATTCACTCAGCATTAGCATTACAGCTGTGTTTTGCCTCCCAAGACTTTTGCCTTTATTTGCAATTGTGTTGATTATGCATATGCAAAATATTTTATCTATTCTATCTATGCCTTTTCCCTCTAAATGATCCACTAATCTGTAATGACAAGCGTGGTGCTGCACACAGAAAACTCATCTTCAGGGCAAGCAAAGGCACTTGGTTCATATCTAGCAACTTTCAAAAATCTGAACGGAGAATGGAATTGATATAAATCTTTTCTAACAATGTAAATGTGCCATGTTATACAAGAATGCTCCTCGGGTTTTAGGAAACAGTTGTGGTATGTCAGTAGAATTCATCACTGAATATTCTAAAAGCATGACTGCAGCAGCAAACCAGCACTTCAATTTTAATTTGTGAGCCTTGTGCAGGGTGACAGATATTTGCATAAGAGTGACAGTAACTTTAATCCTCCTATATCCTTGACTTGTGTCTTGGTTTCTTTGAATGCATTTCTAAATCAGCAAAGCTTCAGTCAATTAGGAATTATAATACTTCTTGGGAAAGAAGAAACATTTTCAATCTCAATACAAGTTCCCTGAAATAAATTATTTGCATAGAGCACAGCCAGTGCCAGTAACTGTATTAAAATGCCATTGCTAATTAAATTGTATCCTTTAAAGCTTGACAGTTTTGAACAGTAAAGGAGGGGAAAGTGTTAAATATATGTATAATTTCAAGCAATATTCTTGACAAATATTTGCTGAATATTTCCTGATCAAAATACATAGTGATAGCTATTTTCTTATTCCCTCATATGAAAGGGCAAGACAACAAAAGCAGCTGTCTGATTAGGGGCACTGTTGTCCAGAATCAATTACAGCAGACAGCTCCACTTCTGCACCTGTTTTTAAATAGAAAGCTTCTGTGGCTCCCAAGCCTTGTACAAGGGAGATGGGGGAGAAACCATGAGCGAAAGAAACAATAATTCTTCTGAAGGTCATTCAGGGCATCCTGCATCCCTCGCTCTCCACACTCACTGATTGCCTCTGAATAGGAAATCCGCCCAAATCTTCTGTTACGATCAAGAATGGGGGGAGGAGATCTGTGTTGAACATGTGCCCCTTTCATTCGCTTTTAAAGGAATATAATTACTGCATTTAACTGACTGACTTATCTCTTTGCCAGAGCTTTTCAAGTTGAAGGGTGGCAAAACCAAGGTGCCTGAGAGCTGGCTGCTCATCTGAATTGCAGTGTGCCTCCAGGTACCCCCGAGTGATTCCTCACCTTGCTCCCCATCTCTCTGACCCTCCTGGACAGGGTTGCTGCTTCAAACTCTGCTCCAAGCAGAAGTACCCAGGTACTCACCTGCCTCTCTACCCCACAGGCTGACAGAGGTGGTTCTTATTTACCTTCTACCCTTAGGTGCTGTGCCCTGAAAAACAGCTGCAGACTAAGAGCCAATTATCTAGTTATTTTGATGATCTTAAATCCCAAACACAGGACTTTAATTAATTCTGTCCCTTAGCTTCTGGTAGACAGCCTTCTACAAGAAATTTACTACAGCTTACCACCAGGAATAAAAAGGAGACTGTTTATGCAGTCTTTTAGTGTATGCATAAAAATTTCCATATAATATGAAATATTTCTCTGGCATATTTGTATTTACTAACCTCTAGCCTCTCTAAGCACGCTTTCTTCCTTTAACATTAATAAAGTCTTAGTCTTTGCTTCACACATATTTCTTTTTTTTTATCAGGGTAGAGAAATTAGAATGTATTATTTTCTTATTATCAGAATGCATGCAGAAAAATGTTATTGAACTGATGAAACAGAATGGGCTTTGTCCAGAGCAGCTGTTCTGCAGTTTGTGTATGTATCTTGTTTTCATTTCCACCATTGAAGCAAAAAAGTGCAAAAGCTTCTGTTTCATTGCGTACATAGCAGAGGACAATTAGATAGCTACCTTCAAGAAAACTGCCAGACAAATGCTGCATAAGGCAGACACCTTCTCTCCCTGCCCCTCCTGCCTCCTCCCACTCAAATGTACAGAGATTTATGTTTTAACATAATTTATGAATGCTTTTCACTTTTCCATTTTGCTTTCACAACAAAAAAAGTTTGCCAAGTTTTTCAGGATTACAGCTCAGCCTTATGGACTTTGCAATAAGTATGGACAATAAAAATCAGAGCTGAAAAATTCTTAAACACCATTTTATAAATGCTTTTAAGAGTTTGATTTTTCAGGCCTTAGATATTAAATTATTAAGTAGATACAATCATGGCATTTAGGCTCAAAAATAATTATATATTTAATCATGGCAGCACTATGCAATCTAAAATTGTACAGACCACGAGTAGTCCAGAAGGTATCTGGATTGCACTGACAAATGCACACCACTGTATGGTAGATCTGTTTCTCTCTAGGGATGGTTGGAGGAACCTTGGATGCTCGATTTCACTACACGCTTAAGATGACTTATGTTGAGACAAGTAAAGTATGATGAAGACAGACACACAGATGCTTTTAACAATCCCACTGCTTGCATAAATCCTTTGGTATCTAGTCAGCTTTAGAAACATAACCTGCAGTATCTGCCATATCAGAAAACAGAATTCAGGTTCTTCAGTATTTTGGTTTCAAAGATGCAAGTCTTTGTGTACACGCATACAGATATAGTGATGTTTGTTGCCTGCAAAGATTATATTTAGATCTCTAAACTGTGGTAGTTTAGGGACTGCAACTACTTAGAAATGATCTTGTGTATTCTAACAGGATTTACCTGGACAAGATATCTGTAAGAATGTATTTTAAGATCAGCCTAGAGTCTCCGTGATGGCAGTTTCTGAGGCTGAAGTATGACGTTTGTGAAATATACTGCTATGCAAATAAAGTTTTTCACTAGACTGTATTATAAGTTGTCTTTATAATTAATAGTTATAATTTCCACTACAGACATACATTTTTAAAAAGCTGAAAAGAGAGTCTGGCACAGAAAATTATTACCTATTAAACAAACTATGAGATTTCCTTAATGGTCTTTGCTACTACTTTTATCAAAGAAATATCACTCACTCTGATTTTACGCAATAAAACAAAAGCAAAAGGCCACTCGTTAAAAGAAGAGCACTTGATCAAAACCACTGCTTCAAAAATTTCCAAAAAACTGGGATAAATAGTCTCAACAAAAAGCTCTTAAAATACAGGAGACAATACAGATGTGATAGAAGTAAAAGGCCAAACAAGGAAAGAAGTGGGCCCATTTGACTTCAGCAAGGCTGATTCTTGAATCCACAATAGGATGTTACAGCCTGTTTGAGTTCAGAATTGACCGTCTGGTTGGGCTCACAGAGTGATGGTCAATGGGGTTGTGCTCTTCCTGGAGGCTGGTTACACCCAAAGCACTGCAGGGGTCTGTCTTGGGACCTGTCCTGGTTAACATCTTCATCAGTGACCCAGAGGAGGTGGTGGAGCTCACTGTCATCAGGATGGTATCTCACTCCAAAATGTTGGGAACCATCAGCACACCTGGGAGCAGAGCTGCTGTTCAGGGAAACACAGGCAGGCTGAAGAGAGAGCTGAAAGAAGCCTTAAAAAACTCAGCAAGAACAAATGCAAATTCCTGCATCTGGGGAGGAATAATGCCTACAACAATACTGGCTGGTGAGTAGCTCTGAAGACATTGCTCTGTGGGTGTGAGCAGACATGAGCTGAGCAAAAGCCAGAAGAGGTCCTGGCAGCAAAGACAGCCAGCAGCACCCAGAGCTGCATGAACAGGAGCCCCATGGCCACAGCCCTCTACTCAGCACATCCTTACCACAGTTTTAGGTCCTCCAATACAAAAAAAAGAGACACTGATAAACTGTAAACCATTTCAGAAACGAGCTACCAACATGGTCAGGGCCTGAAACACTAGCCTCATGAGGTGGGACTGAGGGAGCTAGCTTGTTCAGCCTGAAAAAGAGACAGCTTTTTTAAGACCTGAGAGCAGCTCCTGGTACCTACACGGAATTGTTGAGAAGATGGATCCATCTCTTCACAGTGGTTCATAGCAGGAGAATGGGATACAGCAGGCTTAAGCTGAACTGAGAAAAAGGGTTTTTTTCACTGCTTAGACAGTGAAGCAGTGGAAGAGATTGCTCAGAGAGGCTGCACATTCTCCATCCTTAGAGGATTTCAAGATCAGTTGGACAAAATCCTGAGCAACCTTATCTGAACTTATAGCTCACCATACTTTGAGCAGAAGGTTGGATTAGATGTGCCCTGATCTTTCTTTGAACCTGAATTATGCTTTGATATATTCAAACTTCAATAAAAGAAGATTGATCTTGAATATTAAAACAACCCAATTTTTCTAAACTAATGATAATAACTGTATAATTTTATATTCAAATCTCCTGCTGATAATGCTCGCCAAGACATTGGGCACCTTGCTAACTTCACACCAACTGCCATGTGAAATCTCACATTTTATTGAGAGCATGGATAACTTGGGCCAACAGGCAAGATAAATGCACTACTTGGAAGGTAAAACACATATTGATGTTTGCAGAGACTCATGATTAGATTATTTTATTCAATCTTACTGAGTTTTTATAGGCAAAGATGAGACCTTTAGTGTGTTTTAGGTGCCTCATAAATTTGTGCAACATATACAAAACACATGTCAAATTAAATTACAGTAGGTTTCTCAAAGCTCCCATTACATTAAATGTAAATTGAAAGAGGGGAAAATCTGCTTGACTAGACAATGCTAAACAAAGTGTAAAAACTTATGCTTTTATACAGCCTGACATACACACAGAAAAATTCTGTAAGCATTTTGCCTTGCAAAAGATTTAAAATATTCTTTGTATTACGTTTCTACTCAAGATCTTGGGTTTTTGTTTTGTTTTTGTGGGCTGGGTGTTGAGCTTATTTTATCATTCGGTAAGTCAACCTCAAATATTGAAAATTATCGATTTTAGACTAGCAAGCATCAAACAGCCAAGAGCAATAGGCACAGATATCGTATTGCTCACTCTTCCACAGACACATCTAAGAGGTAATTCATGCTGCCCCTATTTTAACATGGATGATATCACAACACTACTGTATTTAGACATAATAATTTAGACATAATGTTCTATAGCAAACTAAGTCCCTAAATCACTTAAAATCTAGAACTATACTTCAAGAATAATACATGTTTGTCACATTTAGTCACTAGAAAACGAGCAGCGTTGTAGCTCTTTTTAAAGGGAGACTTCCAGTTGTCTACTTAGACAATTTGAGCACCAGTCTTCCTGGCAGATCATAGCTATCATTCAGTATTAACCTTAGCAATCTAAATTAGAAAAATCAAGAGATTTTATTTCTAAGAATATTATTTTAGGAATTACAACTGGGACACATAGCTTGTATTTCTTTATACTACCTGCCAAGTGAGCAGCTCACACAACCAGGAAGTACATCTTAAAGAGTAAGCGGCAGCTGACATGTTCAATGACTCTTGATTAAGTTAGTGAAAGGAAATGAGCAGAATAATATTTTTCTATTTTAATTATCTGTATACAGTAACTATTATGGAATCTGTATCACTATTTACTTTCATAGTAATAACAATGAAATGTCACGATGAAATGGAAATAAAATCAGCTAAAATAAGATAGACATGAAACAGAGAAAATAACCCTTGAAATTACAGCTTGACAGAAATACCTAAAAAGTCAACACCTAAAAAGCCATTCTCCCAGTCAGGGGCTCTAGAGCTGGGTGCACACCAGCAGTGATATGTGCATCATGCATGCTGTTCTCTGCAGTTTTAAGGTTTGCCTGACCTGATGATTTTGCACCAGTATCTGTATTTGACCTGCAAGAAAATTGTACAGGTGCATCCAGCATTTTTTTGCTCTGGCACAGCCAGTGTGGAGGCCTTTCTTTTTTAATTTCAGGTGCCCCTTTATGGGATATTATGCCTGAGTCATAAAACAAATTGCTCAGACTGGTAGTCGGTCTTTGCCAATGGGCAAGCTAATATGAATAGAGAGTTAATACGATTTAATATTGCCCTTTTATTAAACCTTTACCATAAGTCTGCGGAATTTCACTTGAATGTGAGGTATGTCTGCCCAGGTTGCAGTACAAGGAGTTCTAGTCAAGTGAGCACTAACTGAATCAGAAAGCCAGTACAATTAGCTAGCCAGCACTATTTGGCCACAGCAGAAAATGGCTGAACATGGTCTAACTGGCCTGTGTCCTGGAGCAAGCTCCCCAGGCGTGAGTG
The DNA here is from genome assembly GCA_013389965.1 of Todus mexicanus. Lineage (NCBI taxonomy): Eukaryota > Metazoa > Chordata > Aves > Coraciiformes > Todidae > Todus > Todus mexicanus. Next base: position 28,881 of record WEIS01017391.1, read on the forward strand.
TGGTCCAGGAGGTTTGCGACCCATCCCAGCCACAGAGGTGGAGGTGTGAAGCTACAGTGCAGATGTCAGAGAGGTCAGACCAGGCCTACAGTTAGAGTGAATTTGTCGCTTGCTTGGCAGAGGTGTGCCCGGCAAGAGTTTATAATCTGAATCTGAAATTCAGCTGCAGAAACAAAATCCAGAAATTGACAGGTTGGGATTCATTGTTGAAGACAAGACTTTGTGCACCATGAAGACCCATTCCCTGTCTGAATGTTTTTTCTCCTTTCAGACTGCTCTGGTGGATAAATCCTACTATGCTCAGGGACCATCTACATCATTTTTCTCAACTTTTACTTCTCCCAGACAGCACATCTCTTCTCTCAGTGATATATGTGGATGGAAAACATCAGCAATAAAAGATGATAACTGCAACGTCTCAGCCCTGACAAGGTTACGTATTTTCAGCAATTTACACCATTCCCATGGGAGTCCAAAGTAGCTCATGCCATCGTATCTCCTGTCCTTCTAAAATCACAGAATAGTTTGGGTGGGAAGGGACCTTTAAAGGTCATCTAGTCCAACCTCCCTGCAATGAGCAGGTACATTTTAACATGATCATGTGGCTCAGAATCCCATAGAGCCTGGCCTTGAACACTTGCAGGGATGGGGCATCGAACACCTCTCTGGACAATCTGTTCCAGTGTTTCACCATCCTTACTATAAAAAATTTCTTCCTTGTATGTAGTCTAAATCTACCTTCTTTTAGTTTAAAACCATTGTCCCTTTGTACTGTTGCAAGAAGCCCTCCTAAAAAGACTGTCCCCATCTTTCCTACAGGTCCCCTCAAGTACTGAAAGGCTGCAAGATCTCCCCAAAGCCTTCTTTTCTGCAGGCTCAACAACCCCAGCTGTCTCAGCCTTTCTTCATAGGAGAGGTATTCCAGCCCTCTCATTGTTTTTGTGGGACTCCTCTGGACCTCCTCCAACAACTTCATGTCCTTCTTGCACTGAGGACTCTAGGGCTGAACACATTACTTCAGGTGGGGTCTCAACAGAGCGGAGCGGCAGAATCACCTCTGTAAACCTGCTGGCCATGCTTCTTTCGATGCGGCTCAGGATACAGTTGGCCTTCAGGCCTGCAAGTGCCATTGCCAGCTCATGTCCAACTTGTCTTCCACTAGTACCCCCAAGTCCTTCTCTCCAGGGCTACTCTCAATCCCATTATTCCTCAGCCTGTATTGATATTGGGGATTGGCCCAACCCAGGTACAGGGCCCTACACTTGACCTTGCTGAACCTCATGAAGTTCACGTGGGCCCATTTCTCAAGCTTGTCCAGGTCCCTCTGGGTGGCATTTTGTCCCTCAAGCATGTCAACTGCACTACTCATCTTGGTGTCATCTGCAAACTTCCTGAGGGTGCACTTAATCCCACTGTTTATGTTATTGGTGAAGAAATTAAACAGCACTGGTCCCATTACAGACCCCTGAGGGACACTAGTTGTCACCAATGTCAATCTGGACATTGAGGAGTTGACCACTACCCTGGATGTAGGCATCCAACCAATTCCTCATCCACTGAATAGTCTACCCATTAAATCCTTATGTCTCCAATTTAGAGAGAAGGATGATATGGGGGACCATGTCAATGGTATTACAGAAGTCTAGATAGATGACATCTGTAGCACTTCCCTTGACTGGTCAGGGAGGACTTGTGCTTGGTGAAGCCATGCTGGCTGTCTTCAATCACCTCCCTGTCCTCCATGTGCCTTATCAGAGCTTCTAGGATGATCTGTTCCATGATCATCTCAGGCACAGTGGTGAGGCTGACAGCTTAATAGTTCCCAGGGTCCTCCTTTCTAGCCTCCTTAAAAATGGGTGCAATGTTTCTCTTTTTCCAGTCATCAGGGACTTTACCTCAAAGTAGTGAACTAGTCCAGTCTCCAAAGTCTCAGTTCAGTTTCAAAGCATCTCTTGTATTCTCCATGTAAATGTATTATGGCCTGTAATTCTCTGTACTCCTTTCAACTCTGCTGGTTGCAGAGCCATTATCTCTGGAAGTTGCTTTAACACCTGCCTCCTGTGCCAGCCAAAACAACACCATCTGTTGCTCAGCCTGGAAGGTCTATGTGCCACAGTGTTTTCTCATTTGCCTAAAATATAATGAACCCATTTTCCCTGAACACGCCAGGACCAGCAGCCTTCCTCGGGCTGTGCTGGGCACTCTTTTTGCTCCCCTAGCTCCCATTGTTCCTGCCTGGGCAAGGGGGCCACCCCCACTTCAGCTCACAGGGCTTGCTGTCTTAGAGGTCAGAACAAAACCTCCCAGAAAACAGCTTGCAAACGTGTGCCAAATCCACAGCCAAGGCTGCATGAGGTTTCTAATTGCAGTCTATGGGACAAAACATCATGTTTCAGACCTCTTGTTACTCTGCAATTTGTTTTTTTAACAGATGTCAGGGAGTAGGCTAGTGACAGGCCAGGCCTCAGTGTTAGCAGAAAGTATGTGCAGGACTCAGGGTCAAGGCTCACCTGCATTGCTCTGAGTTCCCATTCACCCCGTGCTCTGTCCTGCTCCTGGTCCCTTCTGTTTCCTTTGCAGTCCTTCCTTTCTCTCCTGCAGTAAATCAGGCCTCTTTCCTCTTCTCACGTTAAGACAAATTGTCACTGGAGTAATAATTCGTTTATCAAGATGATAAAAAAGGGTGACGGTGGGATGAGGGAGTTAATACTTTCAAGTACTATGCTACAGACCATGAGGAAGATGATTCTGAACCCTTGTCTGACGATTGTCCTCGTATTATCTGAAGATATATCCTTTGTCTTTACCACAATGAAGGAAGCTCTCAGTTTGATGTGAGACTAATCCTTGAACACCTGCAATGTTCAAACAGGTGATGCTGCTGTTGTGTACCATTACTTATTTCCTAGTTAAAATCTTCAGACTTTAAGATGAATGCAAACAGAGACCATTGGAAGCTGCAGGACTCATCACAAAGATCATGCAATCGGTGTGTGTTGATACTTGGGGGTGAGGAAGTTTGTGTGAAGACATCTATCTTTTATGGAGGCTGCTGACATGTCCAGTTTGCACAGTTCAGAGGTAATGGGGAAAGGTCTGCTTCAGCCTTAGAGAAATCACTCTTTCATAAGGCTAAGGTTCCAGTTTACTTTACATTTGGCCCTGATTCTCCACTGCTAGCCACATAGGTGAAATTTAAACATCTTTCTCACTGCAGCTTTGTGTCTACATCATCTGTGATTAGCAAACAGCAATCATTTTTAATGTTCTTTGGAAAATGTTTTGGCTGCATTTCAAGTGTTTTTATGTATTCTCATCATGATCTTTTTCTGTAATTAAATATAAGATAATTAACATTTTCCTTACAGTCTGTATATGAACATCTTTTTACCCAAGCTAAAGAACGTTAAATTACTTTTAGTAAAACCTTCATTGTATCCTAGAAAACAACTGAATCTCTGAAGGTCAAAGTCTTATTTTTATCCCGTGTAAATAATAAATGATAGGGCATAAAATAATGCAATATTTCCTCCAAATTCTCAAATGGCATTTAACTGGATATTGGTTTTATATAGCTATTTACTTCCCTTAATATCTAAGATGTACCAAATGTACTTTATAAATAATGAAAGTGAGGTGAGTCACTAGTACAACAGGGCAATCCACTGTGGATTTGATGATAGTGCGACTAACTCTGGTACAGGTGTATTTTTAAGTGTTAAAAGATCAGAGGAGGAAAATTTGGTGTCATTAATAGATACATTAGGAAAAAACAAAAAACAAAAAATGCAATTACAGGCTTCAGCATTTGCATATTTCAGGCTTAAGATTTCTCTAATACATATTTAGTATGTGTATTTTAATGTCACTTCAGCGTTAACAGATTGCAGCATTTCTCTGTTGAAGGAAAGCTTAATTCCTATATCAGTATTTAAATTCACAGACTTCACCCCCATATTTACAAATCTTGTAAACTAATTCTTAATATAATGGTGCACCTGCATTCAACACAACTCTAAAGCAAACGCAGGAAAATTTCCACTATAAGTTTTAAGAACAAGAAGTATGGTAATGTGATATTTTAAAAATAAATTATCAATTTCATAGCACTGCAGTTAAGATTATGTGAGGAAATGAATTGTATAAACATCACTGATAATTGTTGAGATACATTTTGGTAAATTTACATTAAAAGAAAAAGTAACCTAAAATGACTTCAAATAGCTAATGTTGCAGATTACATTTCAGTAAAGAGCCTTTAAGGAAAGAGATTTTAGTCAAGATCAAAATCTGACTTGTCTGTGATGACAGGATAACTCTATTTTTTCCAAACATTTCCACAATATTAAACAGTATACAATCCTCACAAATATCGTAAACATTGAAAAAGACAATAGAAGGAAACTTTTTGCTTCAACAATCAGATTGATGCCTCTTTTCATGGCAACAAATCAAGATATATTTAATAAACTACAGGGCACAGTAAAAATATGGAAAAAATCTAAAAACAGCACTGCAACTCCATTTGTCCCTCTATTATCCTTCTGCTGAAAGTTAACAATTAGTAGAGCTATGGAAATAATCTTCCAATCTGTTTTCTAAATAGTGTGACAACCATCATCTGAATTTATATGAATTCAGTGAATGAATATTCAAAGCGGGCTGTCTAAACCCAGAACGTCTTCTAGGGAATTTACACACCACCAACAGCACAGCAAAGCCATCCTTTATCAAGGTGTAGCCTAAGCAGCAGTACAGTTAGAAACTCCAATTGTATTTTCATTGAAAAAAGGCTCATCTTTTAATCCTTTACTTTACAAACACACAAAGGCCATTTATTTCCAGACACCATATTCTGCTACCTCTTTGAACTCACAAATGTTCCTTGACATGTAATTATTTAAATTACTAATCTACAGTAGATAAATATGTATTTGAGAAAAGTTCCAAGTCAGTAAGCATACTTAGTTATAGCTCTAAAATGGAGGAATTTATTAAAACCACATAATTCTTTCTTGAAATGTTTGTATCTGTGTAAAGTGCAAATGATTCCTTGAGCCCTCTAACACTATTGTAGTTGTTCAAAATGCTGAAGTATTCATCTCCCTATCTTTTTATGTCCCTCCCCTTTTATTTTGAAGATGATTATTTATTTTCCACAAAGTTGTAGGCATCTGTTACATCAGCAGGAACTCAGTGGAAGATGGATGCCTCTCTCTTCCCCAAGCTGATTTTAAGGCTACCCTGCCTTGGTGAGAGACCAGAGTCCAATATGCCCTGCAGATGATACCGAAGAAACAGCAAAAGTCACATTAGAGCCCACTGGTGACCTGATCAAAGATGCCTTCACTTCACAGCTTCTGTGAAGCCTGAAACCCCTGCCATGCATACAATCCCACAAAGAGCAGCAGTTCATACTATTCACCCAAGTCTCACACAGACTGGAGGTGAGATAGAATCTAAATGTGATACAGGAGAAGTTTGTACAAAATACCAAACCTCCATCCCTCTTTTTGTAAAACTTCTGTATTCCTCCTGATTAATAAACAAAATGTAGCTGTGTTATTGGGACAGTTCAGGTAACACCTGTCATAACAACCTGGAACTGATTTCTGTCTCCTAGTATTTGCTGATTTAATGTTTATGCCAACTCTCTAGCTCAGTATTCAGCTGATGGCAACATTTAATACTGCTGTAATTCATCATGAGTTAGTATCAGCCTGTTTCAATGCATCTTTAATATAGAAACATTTTGATGTTTTCTGCCATATGGTCTCTTTCTGACCCCAGAAGTTTCACTCCCCCACGTCTGTGGGACACAAGGATGTCCTTGCAGGTTTAGTCATTCTACAACATTCAAAACAACTCCCTGCCCCCCAAAAGCTTTCAGCGTTGTGTCCTCATCTAGCAAGTGTGTCCAAAATTTTGAAGAAAACCATCAACTCATACAAGACAAACTTCTTAAGCTAATAAAAATAAAGGCCTTACTTTCAAACAGGTGGAACATTCAGCAGCTTCTACTAAATACAGGACATGCCCCTACACTGAAAAAGGATCCCACTACTTATTTAGGAACCTATCTGAGATTAACCTTTAAAAGTTCTTTTTTAAGAATAAGACAACACCTTTCTGAAGGACAGGCCACTTATATCAGCAGATTAAGAGCATACATAAATGTCTGCAAAATTAAGGCTTTTAAATAACGTAAGGTGCAGTGGGTTAGTAACAAGCAGGAGTACCAAGGCAACGTGCAAATACTGCTCATAAGCAGGAGTACTCAGACTGCACTTTTATCAGTCAAACAGTATGAAAATACATTATGAATCCAGCTGTTGAAAAATTCCAAAGACTAAAAACAATTTCAGCAAGATTAGAGACTAATTTTTTGGTTTTTTAGTGAAAATTCTATATGAAATGTGTTTTAATTTTGGTATTTATAAAGCAATTTGAATGGGTGGCTGCTAAGCAGCAGGCTGGCATTGCCCTTGACAACTGATGATCCTGGGTAGAGGTCATTTCAGAACAGAACCCTTAGTGGGGTCTGTTGAGAATTTTTCTGTGGTGTTGAGCATGACACTTTATGACAGCAGGATAATAAATGTATCAGAGGTGTTCTACATTTGGATCCTTTTTACTTGCTTAAAATAAAGTTACTACCTGAGTTTGAAGCAGAAGTAGAGACCTGTCTTTCTGAACAAGGTAGGCTCCCAAGGAAAAGTAAGCTACAAAGAAAAGCATTATGTTCATGAACTTTGATCACGATTCTTTGGTTTCTACATCATTTATGCTTGCCTGAGTCTTCCTTTTTAACAAAAAGGTGAGGATGAACAAAACCCCTCTACTGCTACTACCTGACAAGTTCAGCCATTACAACACGTTTAAGGAGGTAAAAAGTTGACCCAAAGAATCCACATGGCGTTCTAGAGGAAGACTCATTTTATTGATCTGAGGCATCACTAGTAATCCTCAGACAGCTGGGCCACAGGAATTAGTTCTCTGGAGGAGAAAGTCCCAACCAAATGCGTCCTTTAACACCAATTCTAAAAGACCAAGCTAAGGACTTGGTCTGACCTTGCAGCCTCTTCCATAAAGAAAAAAGATCATCTTTGATCACATCAGTGATATCATGCATGACAGAAATGAGCATTTGCAAATCAGTGATAAAGACTCTCTCCCCACCACTTCCCCCTCCCCCAAGGTTTGCTGTGTGCTCAGTTAGTTGTCAAGGATATTTTTTCCTACATACTCTTTGCTATGGAAACAAATAAACCAGTAGTAGTAGTAGTAGCAGCTTTCCACACATTTTCATCTGATGCTGTTCTTTGCACTACACTTCATCTTTACGTTTGTAATAGAAACATCTAACCACCTCCCTACTAGACTAGTAAGAGAGTTTCACGAATCTGCCTGTCTGCAATGCATGAAGTACAGCAGTAAGTACTCCTTTAGCAATGCCTTGGTGCACGTGCAGTCAATCACATACTCTTGGGATTCTATCACGTATTTTCCTGGCTGACGAAAGCAAAAGGTCATTGAAGCTGGAGAGCTACCACTTGAGCTGAAGGGCCCTACTGTAAGATCAGAATCATCTTGAGCTACAGCCAAAGTGAAGTGTTTAGAAGATGAGGGGGAAGAAGGGAGACTGATGTTTGGAGAAGTGGAATATAAAGCAGAATAATATTAAACAGCAATTCTTAGTAGTAGATTTAAAAAACAACATCTAAGAATTGCTGGAGGACTCACGGGCACATGCCATTCACTGAAGGAAAACCAAAGAGTGACATTTTAATAGCAGAAAAAAAGAAGCAAATTGGCTGCATGTATGCAAGAACAAGAAATTAAAGACTCCGTCTATGGCCTGGATGAAAAGGCAGGTGCACAAGTCTGACCTAAATGGTGTATACTTGACTCATATTGGGCTGATGAACTGAGCTCAGTGCAAAGATTGAAAAAAAACCCCTCAGGAACATGTTATAGTGGGATCTTAACATGATAACTGAGTAATTGTTCAGCTGGGGGAATTTTAACAAGACTGTAATAAAGCTCTTACTATTGTTCAGTCTGATCTATTAGAGAATCTTTTCTCCATCCAGCTTCATTTAAGCTTTTTCCTCCCTGCCCCTCCACCCTTTTGTCCCCAAGTAAATCCAATCAACTAAGTAGCCATTTAGTTAAAATCCTCTCAGGGTCAGAGCCCTCAATTCCTTCAGGACTCTTACAGTCCTATCATCATTTCTTCAACTCTGTTTTTCTAGATCATTGATTTTATTTTTTTCCCAGGGCCATTTGAAACTGCTCCTCTGCTAACATTTGTATAATAGCCCATTGCACCCAGGTCTGACACACACAGTTCCACATCAGACTGTGCCTCAGTCCATTATAGCAGGCCTCCACCATGGAGAGAACAGCATCAATTTTGATTGTTTTATTTAATTTTTTCCCCATCTTTGACACAGAGATTAATGCTGTAATTCTCTGAAATCTGTTGAACGAATGTGCACACATCTAGCTGTTACAGCCAACAGTGGACTCGCACAGTAATGCAGTCTGAAACTGGAGGGTCGACTTAGCAGAAATTCACACAGATGCACATACATCTGATCTAAAATATTGGCTGAGGCGAAATTCTGTCGACAGCTACTGCATTTTGCTCAACCAAAAACTGCAACAAGGCATGCACTGCTGAAAACCAACATCAGATCCAGCCAGGACTTGCAGTAGCTAAAGAGAGAGCAAAGGCAAAAGCCAGTACCATGTGGGTCCTGGAGATTGCTATGAAAACAATGCCTGTGATTGGAAACTATAACCGCATATATGAGGACACACAAGAAGTAGGTGACATCGCATGAAGTTGTCAATCAAGACAGGCACCTTGTATACAAAAGTAGGTGGCAGTATCTTTAGCACACCCCAGAAGAGTGGGATGTTGTTTTGCTCAAGAAAGTCTCAAGTGAGACCTACAGCAGGTGAAACTGCTGTGTTTGAGACACAAGCAGAATTACCACAGTTAAGACAGTTCGCATTTTGGTTTTATTTCAGGGTAGCCTCATCAGTCAACACAAAACAGTGCAGTACGCCTCAGTAACTTATATATTGCCATTTAGTTGGAACTGTTGGATTGATTGTAATTGTTTACCTGGGTTTTCCAGAGGTATTACTGTTGTGTTTGGCTCCGGAATAAAAATGGGAGAAAGTGCGGTTAATAGGTCCTGGCATGAGCTAATTGGAACAACATGTTATACAATACTGCTTATTACACTGCACTGCTCAGCCTGATTTTCTGGTATGGCACAAAGTACATCTGCCAAGCACCTTGGTTCCAAGTAATTATCCCCGAGCATGAGAACAAGAGTAGCCACACAGCAGAATTTGATAGGCTTTACAGAATCACAGAATCCCATAATTACTGAGGCTGGAAAAGACCTCAGAGATCATCAAGTCCAGCCTATGACCTAACACCACCACATCAGCTAAACCGTCCCACTAAGTGTGGCATCCAATCTATCCTTAAACATCTACAGAGATGATGACTCCATTACCTCCCCGGGCAGTCCATTACAGTGTTTTACCACCCTTTCTGTGAGGAAGTGCTTCTGAATATCCAACCTAAACCTCCCCTGGTGCAGCTTCAGGCTGTGCCCTCTTGTCCTGTCATTAGTTGCCTGGGAAAAGAGCCTGGCCTCCTCCTGCCTACAACTTCCCTTCAGGTAGTTGTAGAGAGTGACAAGGTCCCCCCAAGCCTCCTCTTCTCCAGGCTAAACAGCCCCAGCTCCCTCAGCCTCTCCTCATAAGATTTTCCCTCCAGTCCCTTCACGAGTCTGGTCACTCTCCTCTGGACCCGCTCCAGCACCTCAATGTCCTTCTTGAAGTGAGGGGTCCAGAACTGCACACAGTGCTCCAGGTGACGCCTCACCAGTGCCGAGTACAGAGGCAGAATTATATTCCTAGTCCTGCTGGCCACACTATTCCTGATGCAGGTCAAGATGCCGTTGGCCTTCCGTGCCCCCTGGGCACAGCTGGCTCATGTTCAGCCGGCTGCCAACCAGCACTCCCAGGTCCCTCTCTGCCGGGCCACTCACCAGCCACTCATCCCCCAGTCTGTAGTGATACATGGGGTTGTTGTGGCCAAAGTGTAGGACCCTGCACTTGGCCTTATTGAACCTCATACCATTGGCCTCAGCCCATTGACCCAGCCTGTCCAGCTCCCTCTGCAGCATCTTCTTACCCTCCAGGATATCGACACTGTTCCCCAACTTGGTACCATCTGCAAATTTACTAATGGTAGACTCAATCCCCTCATCTAGGTCATCAGTAAAGATATTGAATAGAACTGGGCCCAGTACTGATCCCTGGGGGACACCACTGGTCACTAGACACCAACTGGATACTGAACCATTCACAACCGCTCTCTGCGCCCGGTCATCCAGCCAGTTTCTAACTCAGTGAAGGGTGCACTTGTCTAAGCCATGGGCTGTTAGCTTTTCCAGAAGGATGCTGTGGGAGATTTTGCCAAATGCTTTGTTGAAGTCCAGGTAGACCATATCCACAGCCCTCCCCTCATCTACTAAGTGGGTCACCCAGTCATAGAAGGAGATGACATTGCTTAGGCAGCACCTTCCTTTCCTAAACCCATGTTGGCTGGGCCTGATCCCCTGGTTGCCTTGCACGTGCTGCTCAATGGCACTCAGGATGATCTGCTCCATAACCTTGCCAGGCACTGAGGTCAGGCTGACAGGTCTATAGTTCCCTGGATCCTCCTTTCGGCCCTTCTTGTGGAGTGGCATCACACTGGCCAATCTCTAGTCACCTGGGACCTACCCTCTTAGCCAGGACTGCTGATAAATGATGGAGAGCGACTTAGTCAGCTCTTGCGCCAACTCCATGAGCACCCCAGGATGAATCCCATCAGGACCCATTGACTTGTTAGGGTCTAAGTGGCACAGCAGATCCTTAACTACTTCCTCCTGGATTACAGGAGGGATGTTTTGCTCCCCATCCCTGTCTACCAACTCAGGAGCCAAGTTGTCCTGAGGGCAGTCA
>WEIS01017394.1:0-45396 GCA_013389965.1 Todus mexicanus
AAAAAAAAAATAGTCAGACTTCCCAGAGAAACAATTTATTTACATAAGGGAACTTAAATCCATGTAATAAATCTACTTCAAGAGCTTTTGTTGAGGTTCCTGGTCTGGAGCTACAGATCTGTAAATAGCTCTATAGTGCTGTCAGTTTGTAACAGCCGATATGGCAAAACTCTTCTTTGAAAAACAACAGTTAGTTCTCCCTCTCTTGGAAGTTATTTTTCTTTTTTCAACTGAAAAAGTCAGCCCACTCTCGTGGCTGCAGATGGGGAACTGAAATGTGTTTTCATTATTATAAGGCACCTGCTGAAAGATTTTCTGCCTTTTACTGTCGTCAGAGTCTCCCTGAGGTCACGTATCTCAGAGAGCGCCTGCACAGAAAGACAGTCTCAAAAAGACACTTCACACCAACCAACCCTGCCTTCTGCACGGCAGAGGAGGGACTCCTGAAGCTCCTGCGCACTGGCTCCCGGCTCTGCCAGGGTAAGGGACGGGTGAGGACACGCCAGTTTGTGCACAAAGAAAAGAGACACATGAGTGGGTCAGTCTCACAGGGTGCTCTCTCTGAGCCCTTTGGCTGTGCAGCTCCTGAAAACGAGCCAGGGCACGGTAGCTGCAAAAGGAGGCTGTTCGATAGGCGAACCAAAACGCCCTTCATAGCACGCACACCTTACAAGGCCTCTATGTCATAGACAGAGTCATTTCCAAATGAGGCTGTTTCTCAAAGCCTCTCTCCTGGAGAGCTGGTGCTCTCAAAATACTTGTGCCACATCTTCCAGTGGCTCAGCCTGGTGCACTACATGGCTCCATAGACACAAATGCTGTATGGAAGTGCCAGAGGAAAAAGAGAAGCATATTGTTATTATTCTCCCTCTACTGATCTCACAGAGGTGAGACACTTCAGGAAGATGTCAGCTGAGTTTCAAACCTTGTCCTGCAATAATTCGCACTAGCATGAAATACTGACAGTAAGCAGCGGATGCCTTTATCTCTTATCAGATTGTCTTTAGCATGAAATTCAAAATCAATTAAGCTGAAACTTCAAAGAAACTTAAATACAAACAACATTACTTAAGACTTCTCCCTCCTTACACCTATCACAAAAGACTTGCAGGACAATCTAAAGGAGGAAAGAAAAGAGTGGCACAGGATTGTCAGCAGCAGAACTTGAGACGGGTGGATGTAATCGGTCAGACTTTGCCTTTTCCGGTTGTTGTTAACACTTCTGGTTTCTGCAAAACAAGGAAAGACGGGATGCACTAATGCAGGCAAAAGTAAGCGACCACCTTTCCTGTCATATACAGGTCCTTCTGGCTGTGAACTTCATGGGACTCCAGCTTGAAAAGGTCAGCGGTGGTACTTCTGCTGCTGTTCAGATACAGATGTATGGGGACACATTCAAGATCAGCAGAACGGACTCACCCTGCAAGTGAAGCGAATCTTCAGTATGAGCCAAGGCCATTCCAAGCACAGCCTTTCGCACCTAGATGTATTTTCAATAGCTAGATCAGTTGTTGTAAACCTCTGCGGATTTGAGGATAAAGAGACCAGTGATATGATCCACCAGAAATTTCTTAAGGATATTTTTAAAGAATCTGACTTGCTGGATCGAGCAATTCAAGTGCTAACATTGCCAGGAAAGTTTGCAGCCCGGTTGAACTGTACGTTTGAATCTCACCAGTTTGCTTGCCCTTGTTTAAGTGCTAAGGAGGAGATCCTAGTGCAGGAAAAGCATCTGCAATCCCCATGGCTCCTGGTAAGCGGTGCCTACACATCCTCAGGGCTTCTTTATCCACTGCGTCTGAGATCAGCCAAACAGCACATCAGAATCTGGGGACTCCTGAGTCTGGAGCTTGGAGCGGTGACACCAGGACTGTTATGAGATTATTTCTGACATGATGACTGAGGAATATGAAGTAAAAAGTTAAAAATAGTTTATGCAATAGCTAAAGCAGACGCATTTCAAATGCATGATGTTCCTGCTCCCCGCCTCAAAGAAAACTCTGCTGCACTCTGCTATGCCTGTGCTCACATTCACTTCACAAAACACCAAGAGCAGTGCTTGGATCGCTGACATCTGCGCAGGGATGCATCAGTCTATTTACTACAGGATCTGAACCCTGGAATCAGCTCTCAGTTGCTACAAAACACAGATACACAACGGAGGCAGCAATAAGAAAGTTTGGCAGAAGTGGCTTAATTTCGCTTCATTTAACAGGATGTTTTTAGAACTCTTTTAGAGGAAGTTGAATGAAAGGTAACATTTATGTAATGTTTTGCATAAATAATCAGCCACAACTTAATTGTTGAAATCTACAGTGCTCAAGTGAAGGTATTTATTGCTTGATCCTCAGTATCTTTGTCCACACAGCCCACACAAAGCTTAGCGGAGGCTTGGTGCAAAGAACAGATCTTCAAGGATTCATTGAGCTCTCCTTGTCCTGATTCAAAGAAGTTAAATGTTAGGATTGACTGCCAAGCCTGACTACTCCTCAGCCCCTTAGATGATTGCCATCTTCATCTGAGATTGCCATCTCCTCATCTGCACGTCCCGTACGCACACACAGCTACAACCAGGGCCATGGTCACACACAGGACCAAGTGCACTTTTTCAGCCTTAATTCTGGAAGGATCGGCTGGCAAAGACAAACAGCGTTGGTGTCACAAAATCAGTTTTGCCATAAGTACCAACATCGTTCAAGGAAGAAACAGTCTTCTGAAATATCAATGCTCAAGGAAACAGCAGCCGCTTTAATAGGACCTAAACAGAATAATAAATTCTCCAATCTTCTTTAACAGGTATACAGAAAAAAATACATAATCCCTGTCTCCACCTCCATTCTCCTTTCCCTCTCCACACTTTTGATTTCCCCAAAGGCTGTCAAAACGAATAACATATCAATCTTGTTCTCCTCAGTTTTCAAGCCCAAGCTTTATCTAGTTGCTCAGAATTCGACAAATTACCTGGCCCCAGCAGTTTACTCCGGTATTCTCCTGACAAAAATACACAGTCACAGAAAAGTATTAGCTTGCTTCTTTCTTTCCGCCCAGCATGTGGCATCTGTGGAAGATAGTGTGCTGAGCTCATTACCTTGCAAGGTATGAATTGATACAGAGAATAAGGCAAGCACCACACATAACGGCACCTCTGCATAATAAAGACAGCTCCTTTGCTTTCCATCGACAGTGTTCCTCTGTTACCATACAAGCCTGCACTGCCAACATTTACATGTCATCTAGCTTCCAGTCAAGCCCGTCTTAGATTCCCTTGCTGTTTTCATCACCGGTGACCAGAGGAAAGGAAGGGGCAGGATGGGTGAATTTTCTGCCAGCAGCAGTCACATAACAGAAATACACATTCTTTCTTCCTCTCCCTTAAAAGGCAAAGGATTTGCTGGGCTGGATTTTCATCTCCTTTCGTGTTTCACTTAGGCTGACAGTTATTTGATTCTGTGTGGCATGTCAACAGCTTGGATAAACTAATGTGTACTGCCGGGGCTATATTTACAGCAGGAACATTTCCTTGTGAAAAGCAGAGGTTAGAGACTCACTGACTAAACTATTACAACCTATTCCATTTTCCTTACGTTGTCAGCACTAATGTTCATTTGAGCCATTTTGGCTTAAGGAGATTGCTTGGGTTTGCTTTTATAGGCATCTGATTGCAAGTCCCCAGGAAAAGATCTTGATTAAGAATCCACACACTAGATCATTCAGTCACTGCCCAAATGTGGAAAGGCCCTGTTATACTCATTAGACGCTAGTTCATGCTTCCATATCTGCTGAGACTGTTAACAACACAACAAGCTCTCTGCTGATCCACAGACGGTTCAAACACTGCAGCTGTAGTAGACAAAAACAAATAAAATATCGCAGAAATACAACAGTTTTCTGTAACTACTGAATTTTATCCAACGTCAAACACCTCCAGGAAGTGGCACTTAGTACATACATACCTCAAAGCATTAGAAAGTTAATATCAGCTCTACATATAGTAATATTGTATGTATATAATAATACAATATCAGCTCCAGTTCTACATTACAGCTGTCCCCAGTACCTCCAGGAATTTCCTTGTACTTGCATTTTCTTGTACTTTTGCATGATAACACAATGCTCAGCTCTCCTTACTCAAACACTGACTTATTGGCACACTAGCTTGGAGTTCCTCTCCGTACGTGCCTGTTCTAAGTGCCCCCTGGAGACGTATCAGACGGGGAAACAAGACTATGCGTCTTTCACCCAAGTGAAGATAATATTTTAGCCAGAAGTATGTCTAAAGTCGAAATTGCTGGAGTTGTCCATCTCTGCATACCTTTCCTGTTGGAAGTAAATGTAGGAGGGAAAGATGTTGCAGAGCATCTACAGCCTCCTAAAGCACCCCTGTAAAGATTTCTTTATAGGATGAACACTGGATGAAACACAGAGTGAAACAGGCAAGGACTGTAGCTGCCAGATGGAGAGGATGCAGATAAGCACCAGGGCCTTCTTTCACAGGGTGAGAGCATCCAGACTGGTGGAGTTCCGGATATATCTGTTGGAAAGGACAAACCTATTGATCTATATTGGAGGGGAGGGGAGTGCTGGTGGGAAAGGAAAGGCTGGCTAAAAATAAAACAGTAATTCTGCTTTTCAGTCAGGAAGAAAAACGAGAAAAGGTCTGTTCCCATTCTACTCAGCAAATCAAAGGCTTTGTGATTTACTGTCAGAATAATAGACCTACCTTCGGATCCTCCGAATTCTTCACTTGCTGTAAGTCTACACCTGATCTGTCAGCAGCAGAGATGAAAATGATTGATCCGTGACTTTGTTGGCATAATAAATGTTAGTGTAGGCAGATGAGGATTTTTCTTATCATCGGCTACCTGCAATCGCACCAGCTACGCATAGCTATGGGACTATAAACACTGACATCTCTCGTTACTCTCTGTCCCCTACTTGGAACCCCCGGCTGCCTAAAACAGGGGCCGTGTGTCTTGCTGCAAGGGAGGGAGGGAGGTAGACCCACTCAGACACAACCTTACTATTTGATGTTGATGGTGCTTTTCATTACTTTCTTTCATAATGGATTTCAAGAGCATTTCCCTTCTGTGCCTCTGCCACAAGCTAGTACACGACCAGCCTTAAAAAG
The DNA here is from genome assembly GCA_013389965.1 of Todus mexicanus. Lineage (NCBI taxonomy): Eukaryota > Metazoa > Chordata > Aves > Coraciiformes > Todidae > Todus > Todus mexicanus. The sequence continues at coordinate 5,129 of WEIS01017394.1, forward strand.
AGAGCAATTCTATTTTCTCCAAGCAAGAGAACATTTTCCATCCAACAGAACAGCCTGTATTCTTCCCTGAACCTTCCTTTTCACTGCTTTCCTCCTCTCCTCTTCAGGCCTTTCCCTTTTCTGACCCTCTACCTGTTCTGTCTTAGCCTGGAGCCTTTGAAAAAACAAACTGGACTCTCTTTAAAAGCCATTCTCAGTCAGAGGAGAATGCATTTAATCAATATTTACTGCAGCTCGTATTTCCACAAAAGCTTCTAAATGAACAGGACACAAAACGCAATAAAAGCAGAGTCAAAAGATGCATATTTCCTGTTGCCATTTGAAAGATGAAATCAGAGAACGGCTCAAAACTAACCCCCCAGATCCTCTCCAAGATGAGTGTTTAAAAAACCACACCTGAAATACAACAGCAGTACCAACAGAGGGGTACCATTGTTGCCAACCTTTTATTTCCCTCATTCTCTTCTTCATCCTTTTCCTTTGTGTTTTGGTAACTGTGAATAATTCCATCCCATGGAATTGTTCTACAGGCTATCCGTGTCTGTGAGCTTTTACATCAACAACAGCTCTGCTTCCCAGGCATTTCCTGAAGTGCTACCTAATATGAATTTAACATGGCTGAAGCAGCTCCTACACAGGTACACACACACACACACACTCCTTTCTGCGAGATGCAGAAGCATGCATCATCCCATCCGTGCACAAAAAAATGAAATAAAAATCCCTTCATCAGCGATGTATGCACATGCCTTGCGAATAACCGTTCCATGGCAATGGGGTACAACCACCTATATTACAACCTTCCCAAGCTGTCTTGGGGAAAGAAAAGGACTAATATAACAGGGGGGTGACTTCACTACATAAGAAAATAAGATCTCATTAAGTCTGAGCCATTACGAGGTTCTCCTTTGAGTTAGCTCTGCTGGAGCTTTGACTTCTTACGAGTGTGCAAAGAACACCTATGGGATCAAAGAGATATCGAGAGTATTCTCCAACTCTATGATGAAACGCATGCATACATCAAGAGTCTCTCTCGTTCCTTTTGGGCTGATTTAATCAAAGAGGTTAATAGACTGGAGTCTAGTTATCAGCGGCACAGCGCTGCTGCAAGAGTCTGTCACGCTGGAAACAACCGACAGGTATCCTGCTGTAAAAACAGATGGGCAAAGTGAGCAGCGTATACATGGGATGAAACGGCTTAAAAATTAGATGCTTTTAAGAGCCCTTTAAGCCCACGCGTAATTTCAAGGTACGCCTTCCCTCACTCAGGAGCCAAAGACGGTTCAAAAGAGTTGGCGAAAGCTTTGTGGTTCTTTTTTAAACAAGCTAAAAGGATCGCTTCAACAGGTCAAGAATTACCCAGCTCAACTCCTCACTGTGATTTATGCCTTTCAGAAGTCCAAGTTGAGTTCCTACATGTTGCTTCTCCAGTTGGAATCAGAAGCGAGACGTTAGAACAAGCTGGACTTCAGCTATGCCTAAAACCAGACGCGAATGTTGCAGAGCATTCAGTGCCTGTCTAAGCTTCCCTTGGAAAAAAAACACAACCCACATAGATTTAGGGACTCTAAAGTTTTCTTCCTGCATCTGACTTTTAGCTATGGCCCTTGCCAGCTGCCATCAGACCTTATCTTCTTTGACAAAATTTTGGGGGTCTCTATTTCTCTTGTTTCAGGCTTTTCATTTTGTCCCAGCCACAGAGATCAATGAGCGGAGGCTACCGAACAATTTCCTATGGAATCCATTTGTCAGAAAAAAACCAACGGATTTCTGACAAAACAAAACATTTACAGAAATTTGTCTTTCTCATGGTATGTATCAACTGTTCATAAAAATCTGTCCGGTTACACTCTTTTTAGATGAAGCTCCTCGTATTCTCTGATGGGAAGCTTACAATTGCTAAGGCAAATTAAGTAAAAAGTGTTCTGGCCTGGATTGCGTTTCTATTTTTCTTGGAAAAATCCATCATCACACACACCTTTAACAAATGGCTGTCTGATCAGAGACACGCGGTGACAGGGCAAGCAGACCTGATGGCCTCCTGGAAAAAAAAAAAAAATTTAAGAAAGAAGAAAAAAAGAAATTGCTCCTTATTGCTCCTTCCTATAATAAAACCGTTTTAATGTGGGAATAAGGGAGAGAACACAATGAATGCAGGGAAACATTTTAGAGTCTTGCAAACTCCTCGAGCTCCCGAGAATGGGTGATTCACTCAGAAACCCATCCTTCCTCTGCAAATTATTATGAAACAAACTGTGAATAATATAACCCAGGACTGTTGTTCTTAAATGACTCAGCTACTTCCAATCACCTGCTGCGGAGACACTTTGAAGTCAGTGATTTCAGACTACCCCAGGTAAGGAGCTAACTAATAACTGCTTGACAGCCACATTTCAAAACGCTCCTGGGGAACCAGAATTATTCCAACCACCACCATCACCAGAGGCTCTTCTGTCGTGTTATACCCGACAGGAAAAGGCCTGGATACCTCTGCAAGCCGGTACCTTGGAGATACCGACCCATCCACGCGGCTTGGTGTGCGCTGGCTGGCAGAGCAACGCGGGGATACGAGCACATCTGCCGCCTGTCTTGCACTTGTTCTAGAGAGAGAACCAGAGCTCTCTGTTGATGTATTCACGAGAACTAACACACTGGGAAAAAAAAAAAAGAACCACCTTAAAAAAAATATATGTAGATTTGTTTTGCTGTATTCAATATGTTCGTGTCTCTTGTTTCAAAAGCCCATCTGGTCTAAAAATCTACGGCACCTGTGTAAATTTCTGCGTATTGAAGCTTGAAGTGTTAAACATTCCTTGCTGTAAAAATAAGTTACGGGTATCGAGGGGAAGTTATTTTGTGTGTTTGCAAATTGATGTACCTCCAACTTAACTGTACGCGCATTTGCTGGATCCTTCGCTGAAGAGGTTTTCACAGAAAGATGGGCATGATGAGCAGAGAGGAATTAAAATGGTCGCAAAAAGGACAAAGGACATATCCGCACACTCAGCCTATCTCGGCGATAGCTTTCTTTACAACTGCCTAAGCTCGGCTCCTCTAGCCCTTTTCTGATGGAGGGAAACATTATCCTCCATCTTTCCAAAAGACAGCTGAGTCACAGAGCAAGGAAAGAAATGAAATACTGCAGAAGTAGACTACATCTCAGAGACATACCCCAACAAATCCCGGTCAGTGATAATGCTAAACACGCTCTTTTTTTTTTCTTTCCCAACCACGTGCTATATCTCTTGCTCTTTCCCCTGCTGCACTTTCGGTTGGCCGAGAGCTGCAGCAGAATATGAGTATCTAAGATTCATGATTCAGTTATCTGTTTTCAGAACAGTGTGAAATGCTACTGCGATGTATATTATTTGTGTTTTAATGTCTCAAAGCAAAGAATAAAACCCACTTTGAGTTTTAATTATTACTGCGCAATGGTAATGATTGTATCAAAAAAAGAGACTGGGAAGCCTGAAGTCTGCCAGAGTACGTGAAGATATTGGCCACGGTCGGAAACCAGCTTAGGCTTCTACTTTAAACTCTGCCCGTGGTGGGCCTGGGATTCTCTACAGAATTCTTCCACGTGTTCAGATAATCACTCAGACTTCTACAGTCAGAAAATACACCTGAGTGGTCCGAGGAAGGGATGACAAGACCTTTCTTGCACTGACTTACAGTGCACCTGCTGTTGCTCAGAAGGGGAACCAACCAGCTACTGTTCTGCTCCATTTCTAGCGGAAAGAGATTTCAATTAACTCACCAGGTAATCCTGTGAAAGGTCAAGTGAGCCAAGGATAGATGAAAGATCTCGATAAAGGGTGGACGAGTCATCCTTAGTATCCTGCTCAACGGAGCTATTCCAATGCTGCAGCAGGATTTAAATAAATCAGCTTAATCACTCTGCTTATTATCCTTGCAATTAATCTTTGGATTTCTAAGGCAGCACGGTTTTTGTTAGTATTTTCGTGACTCTTCACCTTGGCCATTTACTGATCTGTTATAAATTAAATACAGCTGGGGGGGGCTGCTTGTTCGTAGAGGCTCTTTGTTATGCAACTCTTCATCATTTGAAGTTTTGAAACGCAAAGTACGTGTTAAAATCCAATTAGAATGACAAACGAATCATGAGAAAATCTAACGGCGTAAAACAAACCTGAAAGCTTAAACAATTTCCAGTTTACAGTTATATTGTATAATCTAAGGCAGCTCACCTTGCCAAATGGCACCACTAGCATTTAAGCTTCAGAAGAACATCATAAGCAGTGAAAGAATATTGATTGCTACCTGCTGCTGGGAGGAAAGTCAAAGCTAGGAAAGGTGTGACAGATCTCGACAAGATGTGATTGCAATTGCCTTAACCCAGACTCAGGGACTGCAAAGGTGATCTCAGTATGGTTGGAGCTGTTCCCACACCGGTAATGTATGCGCAAAACAAACCCATCCCAGATTCTCCTGGAAACATCCTTGTAAATCCATTACAGATAAGCAAATAAATGGCACCATTTAATCTCTTCAGCCATCACTGAATAGACCTTCCAGACTCAACAGGGCAAACGAGGGAAGTCTTTCTGGGTGCAAGTCCCAGATCCGAAAAGAGAGACGTGTTGATTCGCTACACCAAGAAGCCAAAAGACTTTGAGAGGAGGAACTAAGGGAGGTGATACAGGGGAGAGTTTAAGTGGAAAGATAAGAACAAGGGAACTAGGAAAAAATGCAATGACTGCTTTAAAAAAGCAGCGTAAAGCTGCAAAGTGAGTGATGAACATGAGTTTAGTGCATAAAAAAAATTAATATTCAATCATCCAGGGCAAAGTGGGAAAGAGGGAGGAGAAGCAAAGCACTGGATAAACACAGAGAGGGGGATCGAAACATAAACGGGACAGGGATTGGCAGGGAACGGACGCTAAAAACTCGACCAGGAGAAGTAACCAAGGCCTGCGCTGCTGAGGTCAGACTGGCAAACACGTGGATTTAGCACAGCCTGAGATTTTGTTGTGCTCCCGTGCTGCTGTAATCACAATCAGTTCTTCTCAACAATTATGCTACTACAGCTGTGCCTAAGTATAAATCCCTACAATTTAAGCAGACGTAACGTGACATGTACATGAAGCAAAGGGCAGTTATGGGAGTTTTTAAGCTTTCGGGACTCCTGTCAAAGCAACTTTGCTCAGGGATCGGTACTGGCGATGAATAAACCTGACCAAAATGAGATACAAGTTCTTAACTTTGATGTAGAGAGGAAAAATAAGGCTACGTATTTTAATGTTGTAACTCCTGTGAATGTTCTTACAGCTCCTGTTCACCCATTTTCAAAAGGTCGTCTCGCTGGCAGAAACTTTAAACACGCACAGACCGAGTTCAGAATTAATTTCTGAATTTTAACACATATCTGAGAATAAGTCGAGGAATTTAAGAAATTTCTGATCCTTCAAAATGATCCCTATACTTTGCTTTGAATATGTTACATGTCAGCATTAAAGTGAACTGATGCTGAAGTAGATTATAGAATGCTGCCTCTCCAAAAGGGAAGGAATAGAGAGGCATCGAGAAATCCAAGTAGTATTAAGAAACCATCTTTAAAAATGAAATAAATTCAAGCAAAAGAGACAAAACTACTTATTTACTTGTTCTCTTTGCGTAGCAAAATTGCAGAACTGGTAATGTGCATTTTCCAGAGCAAACAAGAGGCAACAGAAATCACGTGGACACTTTTAACACAGAATTTAAATCTAATTTTGCATGTAGGGAACATACAATAAAATTTCCGGGACTCAAACCGTAAACTGATTTTTATAAAGATCTCATGGCCGCAACGAAATCTGGCATGACCAACAGCCTCAGTACATAAAAATGCTTCATCTCCATTGTTCAACGGAGCTGTCTTTGAAGAGATGTGTGCAGGGTCTGTATTTAAACAGCCAGAGACGTCAAGAAATGTGATTAATTGTTGAAGTGTGTGTACATGAGTGTCTGTGCCAACGTGAGCATGTGCACCATTAGAAAAGTTGCGCGGTGGAATTATCGTACTTCAGAAACAGGAAAGCGTACAAGGGAAGTTTCCGCCCAAACCCTGATTCCCACATGAACAATCAAACCCAATTACCATTCAGTTCCTACCAGTAACTATAAGGAAAACTTCGAAATAACGGCGGAATTTCTCCAGTTTTTGCTACTGCTCTCATCTCTGTGCTCAGACCCTCTGAAGTTTAAGAAAACCTTCTTGTGGTAACAACAATGCAGAACACCTGACTCATCCCTCACAGGCAACGTGGTATTTTTGAGCCCATACCCCATCTGGCCTGGTCACTCTGCTTCATTTCTTCCTCAGCATGACAAATGAGGAGGTTGAACTACATGATGAAATATGCATAACAAAACCAGTGTGATTTTAGAGGCGGGTTATTTTTGTGTTTCTCCTGGGCTTTCTTTTAATTTTTTTTTCAGAAATTATGCACAAGCACTATGGAGATGAGCGTGAAGATCCTTACGATTTCTTTTTTTAAAACCATGGCTTCCAGTATCGGTTTCTCCTACCTTCTTTTTTCCCTGCTCAGGTATTTTTTGGCACAAAATCCTTGCAGAGAACTGAGAACAACTGCAACCACCCAGTCAGTAAAAAAAGGTGGCTGCCATACCCTGGTAAACCTGCAGCCTTGCCTAGCAATTATATGAATGACAATTTAAAGACTCTTAAAGCCACGTAAAGTACAGTGTAAGTCCCAGACACGACTTGCCTGTTCACCTACTGAAAGCATTTTTCTGCATGTTTGCACCGCTGAAGTCTATCATCTGTGTAACAAACGTAAGTCAAAACCTCACAAATATCACCTGTCAGGTGCCAGATCCACGAATGCAGGGTCTTGGAAATAGAATGTCAGCAGTTCAAAAGGATTTTGTAATTAACATTTATAAAAGATGAGGTTGGAACAAGCCATTTATTCAAGGCGGGCAACGTCTGTCCTCACTGTGTTTCACCGTACGTGAGTCCCAGGAAACATGCCTCTAAATATGCCCGCGTGCAAGAGAATTCCTGTGTAAAACAGCGAGTTATGGTTATATTCACATCTCCTTGTAGGTAATGTCTGAATACGGCTAAACCTGAGAATAACTAAAGGGCATGCAGTAAGAACAGAGTCGTATCTGCATGCAAGAACGCGAGAGAAGCACACAGAATACACAGCTGCGTGCCTCAGAGGATCATTCTTTATACAACTCCGTTGTCGGAGATCAGCGGAGCTTATTTTGCACACAGCTATTCAACAGGGCTTCCAGCAGCAGGGAGAGCTTCTGCAGCTCTGATCCGCTGCTGCGGCTTTCCCCACAGGTCACACGGACTCTGCAGCTGTTTGGTATAAGCAACCCTGACAGATGTTCATCCTGTTTACTGGCTTTTCTGTTCCTCTTCTCCCCCCTGCACCCTTGACAACGGTACCTTTAGATTCTAGGTGCAGAAATCAGGGGATTTATGAGGAGTAGTTCTTCTCCTGCCTGTTTGTATCCCTTGCAGCACATAATAGTCAAGGCACTTGATGGCCTCCTACGCAGAGGTTGGCAGAAGCAAAGGAACAGAAGCAAGGGCTACCAGTCATTTGGTCGCTAATGAGCACTTGAATTCCCTCACTGCACCAGGAGAAAATCAGGAATTTGTATAAAAGTCCTCCAAAATGTGACCTGGGGCTTCAACAGGATCGATCTCTTACATTCCCTAAGGAATCACAGGTTTTGTTTTTACCTGCGAGGTTTTGTGTTTCCGACAGAGGTAGGTAAGTGTGCCAGATACGTGAGGGAACTTTCAATCTCTGCTTGTTTTCTAGTAAACATCTGATTAATCTACAGGGAAAGCCAGGGAGAAATGATTAATAAAGCTACCTGGTACTGCCAGCTTTCACAGTAAGGTAAGGGGAATTCCAAGGAACAATGAGGTAAGTGAAATGGAAGAAAGATAACATACAAATAGCAAATATAGCTAACAGGACACGCTCGCTCAAGTATTCAAGGTATTTTAGAGGTGAGTTTTGCACTGTTGTTGGCAAAGTTAGATGTTTGATTCACTGACTGGTGTTTGCACGAATCTTTTGACAGCTGAAAAGTCCCGGGATATTTGTTAAAGTTACTAGGAATATAAATCCAATATAAATCACAGCTACTTCACAGTCACATCAGAAAGAGGACCCCATGAAAGAGTGCAGAGGGCATCAATATTTCCCTCTCTTTAAATTAACATTTCTAGTAATCGGGTCAGTTACAAAGGTCAAGTCTCAAGGCAAGGTAACAGCTCTAAATAATCTTCTCCTCTGTGATTATTATTGCAATGTGCTTGTATCTCTCAAAAGGAAGTTGCATGCTGTTGTCTCCTGCCATGTCTTTCCCTGTAGTGAATTTCACCATTGCTGCTATGGCCATGTTTTGAGTGTTGTAGGTCATTATCCAGAGGAATGTTATACACACTTCATAGATATCTGCAACAACGGTGTCTAGTGTTTTGAAAAGTACTTCCCTTTGCCGCCGGTATGAAAAGTCGAACAAATTTACATCTTTCAAACGAATCTGCTGGATTTAATATCGCATTTTGGATCTGATTTTCCCAGCAGAAAGCTTTGGTTTTAATCTTCAGTGTTGAATTATTCCAAATTCAATCCAAACGTAAGCTCCTGTGGTGCTGCTTTGACTTTATCTTTGTTTTGCAGGAGACTTGCTTCTACATTATCTTTACGAGGAAAATTAATTCTATCCCAGCCGAAACCAGCACACACATGTAGGTTTTTGATGTGGCAGACAGTTGAGTCTTGGCTTTTTGATCTGCCTTGTCGGTATCTCAGAGCGGATGTGCTCTTCTCAGTGTTTCTGAAGATGCCCAGAGCTACCTGGCTTGTTGCTGCCTCATAACTGGTGATACGACCACACATCAGTTTTTCCCTAACCCAATGTCAGCTAGTAGAGTCCTGGCCAAATATCAGTCTACCTGCCTACCTATTTCTCTGTCTACTCTTAAATGTTTTTCACCTTAAACCTCTCAGTAATATTGACAGCATTGGCTTGGGCAGCAACAACAAGCTGTTAGGTTGGTAGCTCTGAGGGAGAGGTATCCATTGCCAGCTCAGGCCAGGGAGACCGAGTTCAGCTGCCAACGCACAACACATCCCACTGCAGCCTGATTTACCCTTCTTCGCTTTCTGACACACAGAACCACACTGCTCAGAGAACACAAAACAATGCTTGCTTCAGAGGAACAGGTTCTACTGCATATGTTAGTCTGAAGCCTTTGCAATCAGTCTGATCAATGAGTTTGGGCTGATGTAGACCGGCTGATTCTCTAACGCAGTTTGCGGAACACTTCCGAATTGCCATTCAGAAAAAAAGGGGGTATTTGGACCCAAGATAAACAATCCGTAACGGGATGGGAATGTGGCATCTCCCAAGAGCAAATTCAAAGAAAGATGCAGCAGGGTTTCTAACAAAAAATTTTCATAGATTTTTCATTCCGTGCCACAAATTGTGCGTGGTCAGTACCCAAAGCGCCACGAGTCTCTTCCTGGGCTTGCATGGAGCAACACTAGACCCCAAGAGCCTCAGAAATCCGCTCAACGATCGTCAAGTCTGGCAAGACCAGTGGGGTGAAGTGCTACTTCATTCCCCAGGTGAGGATAAAAGGCCTTCTCCCTGGAGTCCCCCTCTGAAGCAAAGTGCTGCTGAGAGCTGCCCCAGTACAGCGCGCAAATTACAGGGTTCAGCAGGGGGAGGGCAGCAGTGCAGGGAGGAGGTACAGCTTGGCAGAATGCTGACCCAGCCACGCAGGACACCTTCTGATCAGGTATCTAAATCACAGCAATTTGTGAAACCAGCAGAGCCCAGATGGATGGCAGGTGTGAGATTTAGAGAAACTCCTCGTAATCCTGCAGCAACAAGCCCTTTGGAGAGCACAGCTGTGAAAGGGGAAGAGGAGGGCCACACGGGGAAGAATAAAAGCTGTATGAAGAACAATCATGCCCCTCATCATAGGAACAGTAGGGAAGTGGAGGAAAGAAAGGAAAGGATTCTTCCTTTCACATGGATTTATTCTTCATTTAAATTTTGCTGTACTTCTCTCCAGAAGCCTTTCTCCTCACTTTCTTTAAACTTCAGCTAGGGAAGTGGTCTTTCCACTGGCAGATTTTCAGACAAATCAAGTCAAGCTGCACCTTAGATCAGCCCCTGGCTGTGTCTCCAGCACCGATATTCTACTGTCAAAGAAACCAAACAATTCTGGATTGCACTTTTCCTTTTGCAGCAATCCCCTTTCTTTCCTATCCTCTAAGGAATTCAACAAGAGAGGGGAGAACATCCTTTCACTGCTTCACACGACCTATGCAGAAAGCAAAAAGAGGCATGAGAACAGTGGATTTCATCTGTGCCTGTTTGGTAGCCTCAATTAGGCAGACAATCCCTAGTTGCAGCAATGAAAGCTCAGAATTTTGAGGGCGGAACAGCCTACTTATCTCAACCGCTCGTTAGGAATTTCATTTTGGAAACATCCACCAAAGAATCTAAGCGACACAACGCTCAATGTGCCACATTCCCAAGGTCACCAGTTGACCTGTAGTGGTCTGACCTGTGAGAAAGGACCTCACCCATTACCATTGCAGAGTGCCATGGAAACAAGAAGGATTCTCACACAGACAGAAAGGTCACACTCACACTTCTGATTTCAGGGCTGGGACCATATTTTGTTTAAATCTTTCCAAATGTGCTGCAAGGCAATTGGCAATTGCAGTTAAAGAAACGTGAAAAAGGAAGAGAAATGACTTACAGTGAAGAGCGCATCCCCTTGTGCCTTGATACTCCTCCCATGGATCTGTTAGCTGGTGCTCAGCACTACTCCATCTCTCTCACGTGCAGAATAATCTCAGTAAGATCTCAGAGGACCTACCAGAGGCAGGATACCTGGTGAAGATGAAGGAAAAAAGAGAAAAAGCGTGAGTTGCAGTTTATAGCTCAAACACAAAAAGAGTTAAAACAGCAAATAGCAGACAAGAGAATTTGTGAAAGAAGGAGAAGAAAGTGCACAGGTTTTTGTGGTCATCAGCTAGAGCACCTTTTTGCATTCACCCCGAATGCCCAGGGCAGTGGGCTATATTTCACTTCGAGCTGCAGATACGATTCATTACACCTGAAAGAGAACAGACATAGTTTTGTTTCCTGCCTGCTGAGAAAGGTTTAACCACATAAGCAACACCGATACAGACATCTTCTGGAGCGCAGTGAGACTCCCCGCTGCCGGATCAGGCTGTTGCTCCTTGCTAAAAAGACAGACGATGACTTGATTTGGATTACGAACTTTTGCTCTTACTTTCCAGGGCCTCTATTTATAGAGAAAGCCTGGACTCTCTTCTCTCCTCTACGTAACCTAAAAAAGTTTCCAGCACTTCAATATCACAATCCATAGTTTGTGTGTGTAAGAAAAGGGGGTGGAGATGGGAGAATGAAATAGCCTTTCCCTCCAATATTTTGCAAGGTTATTCAAATAAGATCACGGGAACAGCAAGAAACATCTTGAAAATAGGCATGCCATTAAAAGAAGTCCCAGGTTTCATTTTGCAGTCTACATCTGACTTGAAGCCATTTCCTTTTGATAACTTCCCTGCTATCTGGAAAAAAAACCCACCTGTGTTACCCTGCGAAAAAGAATATGCAATATAATACATTCTGCCCAGTAAACACCAGGAACAAAAGCCTCTCTGCAATAGTACCACTGTTTCCCAAGCCTGAAATACAGCTGAAGGATCTTTATCACTCTATCTTGTAGTGTTTGCAGCTGTGAGAAGTGTAACCTAGATAATAAGGATGTGATAATGTTACAGAAACCTGCTGATAGAAGAGCAGCTCCTCCAACAGCTAATTTATTCCACATGGCTCAGTCGTTACTCCTTATTTCTCTGCTGCAAGATTTATTAATCATTGTATCACAGTTTGCCAATTAAAAAAACCCCCTGATTAATAAAAGTCGAACATTTCATTTGGCACAACAGAAAAGAATTCCAAGCAAATTCTGGGGTGCTGCTTATCTAAACACATAGTGCATTGTTTCACATTGAGTTTCTCAGGTTCTGTTCTCATAAGGAATATTTCCGTATTTCTTGCTGGATCGTGTTCTCATCCGTACGTGCACAGGTGAGTAACAAAGACACCTGATGTTTATATAATCCTCTGAGTAACATTTCTCTGTAAGCGAATGCTCAGATTTTATTAGCGCCTTTGAATAGCATAAGGAAAGATTGTCCCCTCTGCAGGTACTGGGTAAAACGGCACGTGAAAAAGTTGGGAGATATGCTTTGAGCAGCAGGAAACCCACCTCTGCTGCTTAGCTCCGCTTTCTCCCTCGCAATTGACAGCAAATCAATTTGTAGGCTGCTTTAAAAGACTAGTGCGACTAAATCTGGGTGCAAAATGCCTTTTCCATCTCACATCAAGGTGAATTTTTTGAAAAGATGCCCAATTCTGAAACTTGCTGAAACACTAGCGTCTCAAAAAATGGTTTGAACGCAATATACAGAGGTAAGAAAATATGTTTCTGGGTCGAAGAATGTTTGTGTGATTCTTTCCTACTTTCGACAAGCTTTGTCTTTGGGGTTTTTTTTAAACTATAATTGGCTGTCCTCTCAAAATGAAGGGAAGCTCCAGATCTGAAACCCAGAAAAGTTTAGTTTAGGAAATATCCAAACTATGATGTCTATAAAAATCAGAAATATACGTAGGAGGAAAAAAAAAAAAATCCCACCAAAAAAAAATCCACACAAAAATACCCCACAAACAAATAAACACCAAAAGAAAGGTCTCTTCAAAAAGTTACAAGTTCAAAAAAAGAACCCCTAAATCCTACCATTTCCCAGGTAATGGGAAAAAACTGCCCTGAAAATCTCCATGTCAACACTACATCTAAGAAAAGGTTTTGTTCCTCCATCAGTTTCTCAGCAATCAGGGCTGTCACCTCGCTACAGACCCATCTTAGAAATAGAGCATGAGCTGACCCTCAGACTTCATCTCGAGCGCATTTCCTCACAAAGAAGCTATCCAGAACACAGGCATCTTCTGCAGGATCCTTCCCTAGGCAACAAGTTTTCCTCTGCTAGCGGAGAGGATTCCAGGGGCTGCAATTCACTCCCACTCTTACTCCCTGCCTCCCAGCTCCGAAGGACTGTTGCTCGCCCTAACAGATACGCCCTGCTCGTGCTGCTGGCTCCAGCAGCAACTGTTTGGAGTAAGACAAGCGAGCTGAGAAATCACGTGTGTGCAGAGGAGCTCAAACCATCATCCATCCACCTCCTGACTTAGAGCAGAGAGCGACACAGGTACCTGGGCTCTTTCCCACGATCAGGACAAAACTAAGCCTGGGTCAATGACGAACCACTTATATCTCTCTATTTAAGGACAGAAAGCTCTGAGAACATTTCTTTCTACTTCTTTTGAAGTAATAAAAGCCCTGATATAGTCGTTCTTGGGAGGGAGGTGAATGAGGGGGAATAGTACATATAAAGGAGCATACTGGCACTGCTGTGTAAAGATATATACAGGAATAAAGGCTATTGGTTTGCTTTTACAGCATCCTTATACCTGTGCTTCATGATATTTTGGTGCTAAACACCACTCTTTTTTCATTCTGACAGTGCACGTGCCTGACAGTGATGGATTTGGTGCTGAAAACTGCTTATGCAATATTCTTCTTTGGGGGAAAAAAAGCCATTACAGCATGTTTACCAAACAACGCCTGGTAAGAACCTCTTCCTAGATGCAGAATGCTGTTCTTGTAGGGGTTAAAAATATTAAGCAAGTTCCCGTTTCTCTTTCTCACACCTACATAAAAATAAGCAAATGTCTATATTCTACCCAGAACTACTACTGTGCAGACCATCCGCCACCACGTCAGCAGCAATCACGGAGAAAATGAATGTGCCGTTTAATGAGTAACATCGTGGCTTCCTGCAGCTCCAGATTACTTCTTGGAGGCATCTCAAGAAGGTAGAGTCTGAGATTGATCTTCCAACTGAAAGAATTTGGCTAATGAAGTGGACGTGGCTGCAAGCAAAATAGGAGTGTTGAGGTATTGCTGAGCTGCTGGAATGGCTGTGCCGGAATTCACTGCTCAGAGCAGAAGCATGTACACGCGACAGGCCTTCAAATAAGTCACAGCAGTTCAGTCTGAAGTCCAGAAGTCTTTCTTCCCTATGGCCTAAATTGGTTTGTTGCTAAGAGATCTGCAAGTCACTGCTGCTTTTACGTACACTTCAGAAGAATCACGGATCTGACAGGCTTTCAGATCGAACGCTGAACAAATTAGCTCATCCTCCACACAAGTCAACAGAGCTCTGCCAGACAGTCAGCGCAAGGTTGTGCCAAAGGCTTTCCTACCTTCTAAGGACATCTAAATTCACTTGCAGGAAGATTAATCTTGTTGACAGGCAAAGTCTGTGACTGGAAAGGGACTGGAAATTTAACTTCCCGGGTTGTGATCCTTCTAAGGACCACAAAACCCAGGAGAGAAACTAATGTTTAAAAACTTGTTCGATAGTGGCCTGGATCAGAAATACTTCCGAAAGTCAAGAGCTGATGGCCCCAAATCCTGAAAAAGTCTTAAAGGTGAGTTCCTGGTTATGCTGCCACTTGCCGACATCGACACAACAGGAAATTATTTCTGTAAATTGCATCTGAATTGGATATACTCCAGTGCCTTTGTTGCATCTCTGGAAATCTTGATGTCGCCAGAATAGCTGGCAAGTTCAAAGGCACATTTTCTGGGATCTTGCAGGCAGTACCTGCTAGAGTTATCAGAGCATCTGCTCTTTTAATCAGGGCCGCAGTCAGCAGCTAAACAAGCAAAACAAACAAACATAAAGAAAGTAAGAGTGAAGCTAGAGGGCAAGCTACAAAAATCAGACTGAGGCTTCAGAGACATCACTGGGAAAAAGCAAGAAGAAATTGATTTGGGGAATCTGTTCCAGCATCACACTGCACAAAGCGCCGTAGGTTCCTTCACTCGGAGTCCCCCAACGCTAGGACTTCGGCGCTTTCAATTTTAAGTTAGTAGCGTTAGTTGGTCCAGAGAACATTTTTTTCATTGGTTTGTCTGGTGCAGTCTCAGGAGCAAAGACTCTGCCACTCTTTCATTGAAATTCATTATATGTGCCTCTCTCCATGGCAGTTCACTTTTGCAGAAGGGGAATTGTAGAGCAGCTCTGACTTATCCCCAGAGACAAACAACAGCGGATGGAAATAACACCCAGGCTTTGCAAAAGTTCTTAGTACAATTACTTTTTGCTTGAGGTAATGGAAGAATCGATAAAATGTGGTGCAAGAACCTCTCATTTGCTGGCCTGTATCAGCCCTTCCGGATTTTCAGTCTGCGATGAATGCAGAAATAATTGAGGGAAGCCATGTGAAGCCTACACTGAAAAAAAATAATAATAAATAAATTGTACTTTGGCACAAAAGTACCAAGCCTCTGAGAGAAAGAACAAATTCTAAACCAGACTAGAGGGGAGCCAGATTTTCCAAACGATGAGAATCAAATACAGGGATACAACTGTTCGTAGTTAACTTCCAACATTAACCAAATATTTTAAGTCTTGTTTCATGCTTTCTCCAAGAGTGAAATACAGCTTCCACAGGTAGGGAAAAACGACTAGTTTTGCTAGGAAAACGGCAGGTTTCCTACTTTCCCTAACACGAAAATATTCAACTTTGCAAATAAATAAATCTGGCGAGCACGAGGCTTCCCCGTGCACCAACTCCACAAAGCTTTTCAGTTTTGCAGGTCTGGATCCTAGGAGTTGCAAAGAGGGAACGGGTGCAGCGCTCAATAAAGACCTCTGTAGATATTCTGGCTTTTGGATCTGCTGCTGCTGCTGCTGCAGGGACTCAAACGAACCTGTGATAAATAGATTTGGCCTTACGATTTAGAAAATGGAAGAATTTTAAAGTACAAGTTCTTCACCTTTTCCTTGCAAGAAACGTGACAAAAGAGCAAAACCCCTTTTCGCAGCAAAACTGCGGAAGATGAGTAATTTGTACACTTCATAAAGTCGGAATACATTTGGTGACATGTTCTATCAAAAAAGTCAGATGGTGGTTTAAACTCAAACCTGTGTTTAAGGGGAAGTCTTGCTCCATCTCCCAGATCCTGGTGCTTACAGCACTTGTCACACGCCAGCTGAAAACTAATCTTAAAACACGACAACAAAATATTAATCCTCAGCTGGATCATCTCCAGCAGGGCCAAGCAGGTATCACTGTCCCAGAGGGGGCAAAGATCAAAGTGAGATCAACAACACCCTCCAGACCCAAAGAAAACCTCTCCTTGTCCCTAAGAAGTATTGGGTATGGTGTCGTGAGGTGAACGTGAACATTGCGAGTATTAAATCTACCGATCAAACTTAAACCCCTCTAATTCTGTTTGCCAACACTAGCTTGGTCCTCCCTTCCCAGAAACGCAACATCCCACGTTCAACCAGGGAAGCGTTCAAACCGCACTGGCAACCCCTTTCACCGCACGGCCGAGGGAGAAAAAGGAGCCATAGTTTTAGGTAACTCTCACCCTCTACTTCTTCTTGGCCACAGCTCTGTGGAAATAAATAACTGTTAAACTTAACTTAACTTAATAACCTTAAATAACTAAAACCTCTTGGAAGGCCCTTTCCTTCTTTGTTCTCCCACAAGGGTGAATACCACAAAGTGTCAACTCTGAGGGCAAGGAGGGAAGGTGGTTACTCTACCGAGAGCTTCCTCTGTTTCCTGAAGGTGGTAGCATATATTACCCTGGTTTTGTCTGAGATACATTATCAGCTGCCACTCTCTCTTCGTTGGCCATCAGCTCTATCAATTATTTTACCAGCGGTATCAGCTCGCAAGGAACTTGCTATTACCTGGACTGAGGGGTTGTAATTTCCCCTGAACTTAATGATTACAGGGCTTCGGTGGTTCTCCAAATGCACGTATTTTACCAAATCTTGCCTAAGAAAATTTCTTGGAATGTTAACTGAGATTTCACACCAAATTGTACCACCCCACTTTGTTTCTTATTTTTGTAAGACACCTTTGGACTAAAGACATTTGACTAAAATGACTTTAAATTACGGTCTTACATTCATATCATTCTTGAAATAGATAATTTGCAAAATGTAATATACAAACCAGAACGACCTGGTGTGAGTTATTGTTGAAAACTTGGAATAAAAGAGAAATATTTTGAACTGGGAAAGGAAAAAATCAGAATTCTATGGTGCAGCTCGGTACTTCCAAAGCCACGTTTGGCCATGATAATGAAGGCTGATACATTCTTTGATACTCGATGCTTCTCCCCAGTGACATAAAGCAGAAAATTCATGACATTTTGCTAATGAACTTGAGCACTTCATTTAATAATATGTGTAACCAAAACACGAGCATGTCATTAATATTCTCTAAGCACTCAGTGTACGTAAATGACTAACAGTGTTTCTGAGCACGCTTCAAACGCCAAGGCTCGCTTGTTGTAGCCTAGATACTAAGACTGTATGACACAACTGTACTGGTGCATTTTGTCCTAACACTACGGTCCAGAAAACCCCGATCCAGGCAGGAGTCTGAGCATTGTGACAAACGGCTCCATTGTGACCCCCTCTGAGAAACCACGCTGCGTTTGGGCAGACCGTAAGGGACTATATGACTGAAAAAACCTGATTTTTTTTGCAAAAGGTATGCTTTCATGTGATCTTTAAATTGCCTGCTTTCAATTACCGTGTTTATTTTACCATGCATACTAATTTCAAATTGTGGTTTAGGCACACTTAAACAACATCTGCTAATTAGTAAATTAGAACCTGGCAAATCACATGCAAATCACTGGTTTATATACACAATGCGAACACCCTTTGCTCCATTTTCCCAGCGCTGCTATTTAACTCAGGAGGTAAAAACACCGGTTGTAAACCTCCCTTCAAGGTGTAGTCAGGGTAGAAAGTTACTTGGTTGGTCACGGTTTTTTTAACAGCTAAATGAACAACAGCTTTTTGCTCAAGTCAAAATGGTTGTATGTTAGGAGAAAAAATGTTTTCCTATCACAGTAATCCAGTAAAAATAATGACAGATAATTAACGCATCAACATCCAGACTTCCATAGAGAAAGACAGAGAGGCAGGCTGATCAGCCTCAGTCTAGCTGGCACCGCCTTGGCTGTAAGTTACTGTACCTCCCTGAAATACGATGATGAATCTAGGCCAGGAGATTTCAGACGTTGCTCTGTCTTTAAATATGAATTCTACTTGTCCTTACAAATACGGTCAGTATGTTTCCACCTTCAAAATGTGTTATGTTTAATAAATGCTAGGCGGAAACAGGCACCAAATTCAGAATTTTCACCTTGTTATGAGACGCGTCTAAAACACAAAAGTAGTGGAAGAAGAACGTCCTTTTTAGCTTATGCCCATGGGAAGTGGGAATAAAGTACAACCAAACCACGTTTGTTCCCTATGTATTATGCACCTATCCATGAAGAACAGGACATTCCCCAGCTTGAGTTTAGATTTCTAAGGCAAACACAGGTGGGATTTGAACTTGTTGTTGTAGGTCTTGGATGTGTCCGACAGTCAGTTGTTATCCCAATGTTCCAGCGTGTTATGACCTGCAGGTTTCACCTGACTGTAGCGGGGGGTTACCCATGAGAAACATCCCTGACCTGTGCAAGTGCTTTCGTTGCCGCGAGCACCGCTCAGTAAAAGTACCTTTGTCTCCCTCGTACTTCCCACATAAAGGGTGAGTCTCAGCAACAAGCCAGCTCCGAGCAACCTTCCGCTGACCCGTGTGATGTCCCAGTCTGGAGAACTGTCCATGTACTTCATGGACCCAAATGAATCTCCCTCTGAATCCCATCAGTTACAACTGCCTCTGTGAGTGTTGGCGTACACTGTGAAGCTTGAGCCAATCCATTCACCCCTAAAGACACACCATCGGGTAACGATCAGAAAAGACACCAGGAACGGGAACAGAGATTTCATGGGAGAACACCTCTAAGCTTTATGAAAAGCATTAACCACTTCTCCAGTTTGGAAACGCAGTATTTATTTCCATCGACAGATCGAAGTCTTGTTTCCAGTTATACCTGTATTGAAGGCTGGGAGGAGTGTTTCAAATGTCAGTAGTATTTCTTTATTTTTTCCAATGACTTCCGCGACAGCCATCCTGCATATTTTTTAAGGACAGGGAACCACTGGCAAACATAGGGAAATATTTCTAAGAGCAGTTTAAGACATCACATTTTCTTCCAAGAAGGGTACTCTATTTTTTCAGTCTGAGGCAAACCAAATGTAAACCAGTCGTTTCATTTTTTAACTGCTCACATGTTACTTACACACGGGTAAGTTCCCTCAAGAGAACCCACTGAGCTTTTAGTTCTAAAATACACAAGGTACGGGACTCAGATTTAGCCTCGAGCCCTTTCCCTCAACGGTTGTCAAAATAAAGTACAAAGAAATTCCTCCTGAAATTGAGTGTGTTTCAGAGAAAGTGAAGACATTTCACACTACAAAGAAGCTAACCTTGGAGAATTCCCTTGTTTCAGGATAAGCGAGGCCAGCTTCCCTTCCTTTCGGAAACTTCCACTGTCTATAAGGAGACTAGGTCACGTTCAGTTGTGCATATTATTTTAACAGATTGTCTTCGCAGCAGGAGGGATCTTATTGTTTTTAAAATAAATTCTTAACGGCTTCAGTTGTGGCCACCCACAGACTAGATTTCAGGCAAAATCAAGAGTCCCTGTTTGAAAGGGGGGAAAAAAGGAAAATGGGAAAAAAGGGGAGCTCTGAAGAGAAATAACTAACTGTAAGATGTAAGGATCAAAATAGGCTATAGCTTCACGAGGGAAACAAAGCAAAACAAAAGAGCTGATAAAAGGAAAGCGAATTACTTGTGCGCTCCTCCCAAACACACAGAAAATGCGTTTTCTAAAAGGCCTGCCCGCTGCTGGGACTCCCCACAGTACAAGGAGTCTTACTAATTGTAGCTATGATTTTAAAAGAATTAGGGATGTTCCCACATACAAGGTGGGGGTGCAGAATTTTTTTTTTTTCCTACTAAAGCAGCAAGAAATAACGATACTGTTGAAAATTTGTGGAATACGAAGCAGCTGAGCTAAACACTCTGACAAACCCCGAGTGAAATTTCAGGCGCTGTCTGTACATTACGCCTTTCTGCCTAAATCTTGTGAGCCCTACCAAAGTCGGGGGTGGTTGTACACATACCTCAACTTTTCTACGACTGAGGGCTGGAGCACAAGCCTGCCCCTGCTGCACGTGTCACCTCAGTAATTTAGCTCAGTCCTTAAAAGGGAACATCCAAACCAACACGAAAATTTAGGTCAGATAATGTAATCTAAAACCTGGATTAAACTACTTCAAAGAAACAGATTATCTTGCAGCCAGATGCGTGAGGGCAGGCACTGGCAGCTGGAAGAATTTGAAACGTGGGCTAGAAGCCAACACAAAAAGGTGAAAGCTCTCCTTTTGGTAGCTCAGTAGATTTAGATTTGGCCCAAACCCCCTCACTCTACGTGTGTCTTGTCCACTGTCACCTTCCAGCTTCCAGGCGTGCACACAACACGAGCTCTGGCAGTTTACAGGTAGATGTGGTGCAGGAGGGAGACCCAAAACTCTTCCGCTCACCAGCTCCTTGAATTAGGTAAGCCTCAAAGAAAGCGCACAGGGTGTGACAAGACTACTCTGCACACGAGCTGTCGCTGCCATCTGGTTTGAATGTGGTGATCAAGGAGCTTCAAAGAAGCAAAGATGTCTTTCAGTGAAAGGAATAAAGAGATTAAAGATATTTAGATAAACAGAAAAGACAAAGCTCGCACATACAAAATTACTTCAGTGGAGAAAATGAGTTTGGGATTTTTTTTCTAGTTTGATCTGGTTTTCATCTAAACAAGCTAATGGCACTACCTGGATCTGTATATTGTTAGGAAAAAAACCTCTTTAAAGTCTTTTATGACACGTTGACACTTAAGAAGCACCTAGCTACATGAAAAAACCTGGGAATAATTTTACATTTTAGGTGACCAGCTGAATCGTCACTCTCTGAACCAGTCAGCAGAGGAAAACTAGCATTGATTTTACTGTCTTGTTTATTTAAAAAGCACGGGAGCTGAAAGACACAGAGAAACAGCCCACATGAAGCACATGAATAGCGTAACGACAAACAAACCAACATAGGAGCCAGCAGAGTACTGAACGGCAGCATAAAAGCTAGATAACCTAGTATAAAAGCTGGGTAGAGCACATTCCACCACCAGGAGAAAGTAGGATGGTGAAGGAAAAGAGGAGAAAAGAGGAGAAACTATACTACAGTATCAATCGCTTGAAACCCTAGAGTGCCTAGACGAAGAAAGGTCAGGTTAGCCTTATTTTCAGGAACAGGTTTACTCAGCAAGGTAGAAGGCATTTTGGATGCTCCCATTTAAAAAAAAAAAAAAAAAAAATCTGATTTTTTCCTAACATTCGCATTCTATGCCACATTTTTTCTTCACCTTCCCTTTCCAGATCACATTTGTATAATTCCCCGTGCTTTGCAATGTCGTCTCTGCTTTGTGCTTTTCATGCAGTAGTAGCACAGCACGTGTGTGACCTGAAAAGTGAAAAAGGCTCCCCCACTTTCCCAAAGCAGCTTCCTGCTGGGAGATGTCCTTCTGGGTACAGACAGAGATCACCCGTGGGTCCCCAGCACGCTGAATCCTGCAACTGGCTCTGCAATCCAGCACAGCAGGGAGTCATCGCTACTTACATCCACCGAGTTTTGACCAAGACCGTGTTCCGTTGCACTTACATTTGAAGAAATCAATACGGGAACTACCAGCTGATCAATACACACCAAAGAGACTGGGTTTTATTTCNAGCCAAGCAGGGAGGCATCTGTCTAAGCTACCAGGGAATCCTGAGGACGAACCTGCAATCTCATCCTTTACAGAAATCACAGCTAGAAGAACATGCCTGCTTTCAAGGAGTCTTGCCCCTGTTCCCTCTTCTCAAAACCACTTCCCTTAACCACCTCCTTCAACGCCAAATAAAAACCTCTCCTTCCTTTCTTTCCAAAAGCATCTCTACCCTCGTCTTCAGCATCTGAGTATTTAAAGCACTCACAGAAAATATAGCGAAAGTGTTAACTTACTGCGTCTGCTTTCTAGGCTCACATCTGTGTACTCGATCTTTTAGGTCACTATTTTAACAGCAGCTGCCCGTATCCTTAGCTGCAGAGCCGAGAGACTCTCACTGGTTGGTGTCACCCACCAGCAGGACTGGGATGCGCACACTGGGATTCTCAGCCTTTGACACAAACTCCTTCAGTACGAGTGGTTTAGTGTGCCGAGCCCTTTCACCTCGAATAAGACGCTCATCCTGAAGGGACAGACTCAGCTGAGCGGAGAGTCCTGTACGCTGGAAGAAAAAAGCTCGTCTAACATCTGCAGTTTTTAAAATAGTGAATGAATGTGGAAAGAGAGAAAGAGTCATGTCTTTTGAAACCTCGCGAGGGAACTTGGAGAGCTTTTTTCCCCTGGAAAAAAAGAACTCGGTGTGTTTGGAGACAGTGCTTTGTGAACCTTGCGTAGAGCCAGCTGTAGTCTGTCACAGCAAGCTCTCTTCTGGACTGATTCTCCCAGAATGGTTTCATCAGCTTACAAGCGGCTGGGTCGTAGTTTTATTTCCCCTTAGGATTCTGCTGTGTGTCAAAGTAAGAAATTGAGACTAAACAAGAAAACGCGGAGTAAAGTTTAAGTACTTCTGCTGTGAAAGCTGTTAAATGAGAAGCCGGCACTGCAGACTACAAGTGTCAGCTAGGTACCGGTTCCACTGGGAAATGACATTCTCACATCGGTTCTGCCTTCTGGTTTGCTGTTGACAAGCCTAGGTTTACAAGTCATCCTCTAGTTATATGTATTCCTGACATCTTTCCTTCGCAGGCCTGACAGCACAGACATTTAACAGCTAAACTTACTTGCCCCTATCGTTTTAAACTAATAAAAAAATCCAAGTACTAGAATAAAAATACCCGATTGCCTCCTCAATTACTGCAAATCCGGGGTACTCTGTTGTCAGAATGAAGCAGTGGTTTCAGAAATCTCCGGCTTTTGGCACCCAGATGTAAGCATTTCAGTGAGATCTGATCTGTGACTGGCAGACAGGTGCAGCACAGCCCTGAAAGTCTCCCTTGCAGACTGTAAATTGCATTGCCTTTGTGGAAAATAAAACTAAAATAATAAAAAATAAATAAATAGAAGAGCTGGAATGACTGGAGGCAAAACACGCAGTGAATGCCTCACGAAATCTGATGAATCCCCAAAACTGAGCATCATCTCATAGTCTTCCAGAAGCGCTTTCTAGGAGCTTGGCTCTTTCTTAGCCTCTCCTATGTGGGGCATGTAACTGCAGAGGAGAGTGCAATGGTCCTGGGTTCTAGCAAACACTCCTAGAGAGCTATCACCTCTGACAATATTCTGCTGCACAAACAGCTTTGGGACCGGGACATGCCCTATTCCAAGCCCTACAGAAGACAGAGTGTTAAAAGGGTTTGAGCCCAGCGCAAAAGGCTCCCCAACAATAACAAATCAATCCACACGGAGACCTGCTTTATGAAGGATGGCTGATCGACTCCTGAGGGGCTGAGAAGGTGGAACTGAAATTGAAATTCGGTCTTCTAATTCTATCTCCATGAGCTATTGTAATTCCATCAGCCTCCTTTCACCACTCGCTCCTGGGCTCCTTCTGCTTCAGATACCTTTTCTCACTTAAACCCACTCTTGCATCTGAAATCAGGAAAGAAACCTGTTCTTGCAGCACGTGGTGTCACACCACTTTGCTTCCTGAGGATGAAAAATACCCTCCCCTGCCCCAGCGCCAGGACAGTGCGTGCTTCTGCTGCACCTGCGTTTCACACGGGCTGTGAATTGGACAAGTTCCCTCAATAACGGAAAGCATTTCCCTCGACTTTCAGAGCTGATGTATTCTGATCCCTACGGAGAAAATTTCGAAAAAGAAAAGCGCATCAATTTACAGCTCGGGACTGGTTAAGAAAGGCAGAACTTTCCACGGAGCAGAATAAAGCAGTGGAGACACAAAGGCAGAGGAAACTTATTTTCAAAACTTCCAAGCACACATTGCACGTAAAGCAAAGCAGCATTTCCCTTTCGCAAACACCACGAGACTGCAGGGAACCCCGGGAACATGTAGTTGGATTAGAGCCACCCAGGACTTTGGCAGAGGTCCTCTTCAGCTACTGACACAAGTTAAATTGGAGAGTTTTCCTGCAACATCTCGCCCCAACCTACTAGCGCAGGGAGGACAGGCGAGCCTGACTCAAGTCCCAGATGTATGCTGTTAGCCGTAAGAAAGCAACAGAACAATCATCAGCTCGGAGCAGGCAAGTGGACATGGACAGAACCAGAGAAAAGCCACAAAAACTCCCCACAAAGAAGGACTGAAACGTGCAGATTCGAGGCTGTGCAGGAATGACAGAGTGCCCTCCGGTTAGGCAGGCTGACATCTGAGTTCCCCTTCGAGTTCTGCAGGGACCGCTTTGGGTTAAAGCATTGCTGTGGCACAAATGCAAACACAGTTCTATACCGGCAATGTTCCTCCTAAGTGCTGCTGTGACGCAGAACCCAGTCAAAATAAACCTTGCAAAAAGACGGAAGCTCAATGTGCTGCGCAGCACAGGGTGGCAAGCAGCCTCTCTTTTATGCAGCCAGCAGCCTATACAGTTTTGTTGGCTTAAATCCTTCAGATAACGGCGATTTCTCTGTCTCAAAACAAAATTTCTGCATTTGTGGACAGCCAGATTAATGCCTTTGCAGCGTGGGCAGACATGGACTGGCTAGGGAAGAATTTCTGTGACCAAAATGTTGATGTGGAGCTTGTTCCTTTTGTTAATCCAAAATAAACCCAATGCATTCGATCCCCAGGTGTAGCACTCAGTCCACGATTTTTGGGGAACAAAACTTCTGTCTGATGTGGCCTAACACCGCTCAAACTCATTCTCAGTCTGTCAACAAAAGCAATTTCTGACTTTTGTTTTATTTGAAGATACCTGACATTACGTCAAAGGTGTCTACAGTCAGAAGCAACCTTTGTAATCGGGGATTCAAACCCGAATGAATACTTTCAGATTTCATACTGTTTATGGAGCTAAATGATGAAGCACAGCTTATCCATATGCTCATACATTGGAACCAGATGTTCACATTGTTGGTTTAAACTTCACAGCGAGGCACAATAACTATGATGCACAGCTACTCTGCACATTCTTCTCTCACATTTCAGGCTGTCCATTGCAACAACACCTGTAAGATTCTATTCAGCTGGAAAATAAGAGGTATTATGCTATCTAGAAAGTGGTATAGAACCGTAATATTGAAGTTTGAAGTTTAAACCATGAACGCATACGAGTCCAAAAGACAGACCTTCTCAAGGCCATCTTCCTCCAGGAGAACATTTCTTTCCCTTGAACTGACCGTTCAGCAGGCACGAATTCTCAAGAAAGGTGTTTAAGCCCGTGTACAGTTTCAAGCGTGTACAGAAGTCACTATCTCCATTACAACCGTTCACAATCTCCTGTCGTGTATGCTTTTGTGCTTTGATGGACTTAAATGTCATTAGGCTACCAAGTAGTTTTGCAAAATCACC
This sequence comes from Todus mexicanus, assembly GCA_013389965.1. Taxonomy (NCBI): domain Eukaryota; kingdom Metazoa; phylum Chordata; class Aves; order Coraciiformes; family Todidae; genus Todus; species Todus mexicanus. Next base: position 30,799 of record WEIS01017394.1, read on the forward strand.
TCAGCATCCGCCAGTTGTGTTTTTGTTCCGATCCCGCACTCAATCATCTGAATGAGCAGATGGAAAGAAAGAAAGAGCACTTCCAGTAACAAGTTGTGTCCCATTAGTGTGTTTAGAGCGCGCTTAGACAAGACACGAAATATTAGAAACAATTCAAAGGTACTCACCATATGCTGCATACAATCTACAAATTCTGACCTTGAATCAGCACAAGCAGTTCAAATGCACTACTCAAAAACAAGTCAAGCTGGCAGTCTTAGAAATTCCAGTCCTGATGTGAGCTATTGGTTCTGGTTTTGCATAACAATTATCAGCAGTTCATAAATTTTTACTTAAAAGGAGAAGACCAGTAAGGCAGGAAGCATTTACTTAATTTTAACTACCTTCTCTCCTCTGAATAAAATCAGCCGTGTTTTCTAGAATATCACGCCTCCTTCTCTTTCCTGCTACTAAGGCTGTCATTTTTTACCTAGGCGGGCAGACAGGAGGGAGCATATGGCCTATTTTGCTATGATGAAAACCTTGCAATTACAGCACAGAATTCCCATCAGAAATCCGTGAAAGCAGCACCACGATGCTTGCCTTTGAGTGCTACTCCAGGTCACTCACCCTCCTCCTCTCCTTGCAGACCTCTGTGCATGAGCCAGAGCGGTTATTGCTTTCCTATTCTATTCAATAAAGAACTGACTTTTTAGGTCAGGTCTTACAAACGATAGACTTTGCGCAGCACGAAAATAACATATGAACACATCTACTAATACAATTAAGCTTATCAGTTTCTGCCTGCTCCTGCACAAGGCACAGACGTGAAGGCAAGCCATACTTCATTGTTCTGATTACTCCGGAGCCGCAGTTAGCGCACAGAACCAAAATACTGCCTTTCATTTAAAAATCCTCCAGGAGCTCATAAAGTCTGCTGGAACCCACGGCAAGCTGGATTCAATATGCTGCCTCTACCTTACGGGCTTGCCAGACTCATTAGCAAGTTTTTAACTCACCTTACTGTGGCCGTTCTGTGGGATATAAGCAACTTCGTACTGCTGGAAATGCTGTCCAGGCAGTCTGATGCTAACTTTGCTTTCCCTATTGATTCACCTCACTCTGCAACGTTCCTTTTTTTTGTTTGTTTTTTCTTTTCCACATTTCTTTTCCGATGAGGAAGCCACTGCATTGATGTTAGCTCCTTTCTTTGTGGCCCAGGATCATCTGTGGAGAAGAAGACACCGTATCAGCAGCTGAGTTACTGAGGTGAATAAAAAGGGCCCACAGAGAGTAACTGAGATAGCCGGTCTGTGCATTGCACAGAATGGGCAACTCAGATAATGTAAAGATATATGTTTGTATATACATACAGAAAATACTCATCAGAAAGAAAAATTTTAAAAAAAGAAGAAAAAGAGAGATAACACTATTCCTTTCCACACACAGAAAAATGTCTTACTTTATTGTCAAGGGTTGGGGCCGGGCCAGCCACTAAATGAACGACAATTAGTCTCTACTAACCCCTCTCCCTTCCCAAAGGGGAAGTAAAAGGGAATAAGGGAGAGACACTTATGGATTGGGTAAGAAAACTAAAACCAACGTCGAACCCAACCCCCTGACGGCAATTGCATCACTGCCACCACTGATGCTGTGGAGCAGGCACTAGGGAAATCCCAGAGTGGACTCAGCAGCAGACAGGCGCCAGATTCAGGAACTGGATTCTCAGCTGACCAAAGGCAGAGCAGAGTCCTGCCAACCACTGAAGAGGAGACTTGACCCTCGCGATTCCTCCGCTTTATGCTAAATATGACATATGTGGGATGGAATCCCTCGTTGGTCAGTCTAGGGTCACCTGTCCTGTCCACTCCTTCCTGCAGGTGCCACCTCTTGCCTTCTGCACCCTCTAATGTGGTACACAAGACTTAGCGGGGACCTTGGTCTCCAAAGGAGCAAGTACAGGCCAAGACTCTTTCTTCACGCACCAATCCTTAGTAGTAGCTATGAACATCAAGCGTTACCACTACTAGAAGCAGACACAGGCAGCAACCACACGCCAGTAACTTCAGAAAGTGCAGCTACTTAGAAAAGACTGAGCTGGAAAGTAAAATCACCGAACAGAACTAGTTCTGTTCTAACTCAGACCAGGACATCTATCAAAGCAAGAGATTGTACTTCGAGCACATTCAGGTATGGTCACAGCATGTCACGGCTGGCTTCTGGCGGCCAGTGCCTAACAGATAGCGTTCAAGCTGTTCTAGCCTATGTCGAGGCCAGAACAAAGTCAGTCTCAAATCAGAGAGACGTAAGTTCCTCTTCAGTCTGTTATTTGTACGCTGTGAGTATTGATGGCATCTGCGAACCCTGCCCAGAAAACCTTGAAAAACTTTCCTCCAGCTTTGAAAGTAGCCAGATGGGATTGTCACTGACCAAATGGCTCTGGAAAGCTTCAGCCTGTTCTGACATGCACCTTTTTGCCATTTTCAAGCCTTTTCCAATGGTCTACACTGTCAGCGCAGAGCCATGGCAGTGTGAAAGCATCATCCCCTCTCTTTCTAGCTTTCAAAAATGGAAGAATATTATCCCCTTGCCTTTTACAGAGAGTAGGTGAAGAAGAATGAACGAGTCACGAAAATTCCTAGGACGTACTAAATACTAAAGGGCAGCCTGGGCTCTAGGGAACGCAGTCACTGGGCCCTTTGCTCTCCCATAGCACAGCTGTGAATCTATTTGCTGCTTTCAGAAGCCTGCAAGCCTGGCGCTGCAGCCATTCAACCTTTTGAACACCCTGAAGCAACTACAAAATCTTACCAATCGTTTTAAAAGCCGCAGCGAAAATTCAATAGTCTTGATTTGTTCCAAGAAAGTTTCAGCTCTTACAGAATTCCCACAAAGAGAACAGCCATTTCCAGCCCTCTCTTCCCTCAGAGCACAGTCCTGCTACAGCACCAGGACTTATGCAACTCTACTTTACATATCTTGTAACAAACACACGAAGAGACAATTAAAGTGTTTAAAAAAATGATGAAAAACTTGCTTCTGTTTAAGAGTTTCTTTAATTTTGTCTCTCATGTGCCTAAGACAAAGCTTGAAAATATGATTAGCAGGCTATGAAGAAAAAACAGGAAGGTCTTCAAAAATCTAAGCTGTTTTAAAATAGCAATGGCCATATCCCACTGATTCAGAAACATATGCAGCGTTCCGGAAATGAGGAGGATTTGGTCTAGGGTCCTTTTTGCTCTTGTGTTTCCACCTTTAACTATCGCAGGATGCAATTTGATGCTGTTTGCAGATTCCACGCAATCAGTCCATGCACCAGTCTACTCCAGGAGCAGACCTGCAAACACCTTTCCGTGCGTGCCATCCTTCTCTGTTCCAGAAACACAAGCCCAGAATTATATCACCATTTCACCAGTCATGTCCCTCGGTGCTCAGGCCACTTCTGCCGCTGAAGCTGCAGCTTTGAGAAAGGATGCCTGCGGTAGCATCAAAGACCTGAAGGATTCACATCACTATTGCCAGATGTTGGGAATGAAACCGAACAGGGAAACGCACACAAATGAGTCCACGGGGGTTGGGCAAGCGCTCTGAACACTGCCATAATCGCTCAAAGCTGCACCATACACATAGGATTGTAACCAGGCAGCTTTTTTCGCTTGTTTTCCCAGCAAAGGAAACAAAAGGTCTACGTTAAAAATATTACACAAAAACATTTTCAAGACTGTGTTTGCAGATGAAATGAAGCCTTCTATAGCCACATCAAGCTACTTTTCCGTGGTACGTAAGAACACACAACAGATACAAAACACACAGTAGCTAATCTCAAACCTATTCTTATTTATCTCAGCAAATCTTCACATATTCTGTTCCTGCTACAGCCTGACCAGCGCGGGGTTACTCGAAATGAACACTGTTAATTTAAAATGCCATCAACAAGCTACTAAAGCAGAACGGTAAGTATGCTGTGGCTCAAACACATCAGCCAGCGGACACAAGCGTCAGCCTAGAGATATTTGCTGAAACAAGGACTCATTCTCTTCTAAAGTGGCAAGATTTATACAGTTGTCCTTCTCTACCATAAACTCCTTGCAGTTTAGGAGCACACTGTGCCTTTTTGAGCCCCTGCATTGCTGCCAGCATAGACAGAGTCAGCACTTTCTGTGTCAGTTAGATTAACCCTTAACGCCAAAAGCCCAAGGAGGGGTCAAGAATACTCACGAAGATCTTGCTTCCGCCGGAATACGCTTGGGGAAATGAAAAAGTTTTGCAGGATGAAACTCTTTTAGGCAAAAGATTTCAACAGCAATTATCAGAATATTTTCTTTCAGTAGGGCCAGGGGCTTGTGTCCACTACTAAGCCAATGGCGAGTCAAACAGGAGCAATATTCCAGCTCTCCAAGGAGCTGGTTACCCAGGTACTTTGAAACACCCCCTAACACCTTTCTCCATCTTCGAAAATATTCCGATTATCTCCTTGTCAATAACCTTTTGCTTTTCTTTGCTCTCGCTGACCCTCTGGGAGGACTGAGGAGGAAGATTACTACCTAAGGATAGGATCGTTGTTGTTGGTTTTTCACAGATACCAGCACATTTGTTTAAGTAGCACACCTTAAATATTTGAAAGCTGTTGTGTTGATTTGCTTTGGAGAGTAGATGCCAAACCCCCTCCCCTCCTCCACGCTGAGCTTAGTTTCTATTTTAAATAAACCGTCCTTTTCTTCTACCTCTCCACTGACGCTTTTTAATATTTAAAGGGAAAAGCAAATTTCCCTCGAAGAACTAAATGTGAAGCATAGTAAAAAGAATCTTTATATCGTTATATTATTAACCCAAAATGAAGGGGGGTATGCATTAAAGTTTACAGCACAGTAGAAAAAAATAATAATTTGAGAAATTCACATGATAGATGTGTCTGGAGATTACTTTCTTTTAAATTTTGTGAAGCAAATTACATTGTGACAGTTGGACAGATGCCAACCTCCAAAGAAATCAAAGCAGAAGGAATATATATTTTTGAAGCGCCTCTGAGAATCTGCAAATGATGATTTATTATGAACTTTGTATGAAAAAAAATAGGGGGAAATGCACTGCAGAAGACACTGTATTTTATATATGAGCTCTTTGAATAAGCAAAGGCAGGCCCTTTGTTATACGCCGATTGATTTCAAATACAGATTTCATACAATGCAAGCACTTAGGATATTTCTCATTTTAAAAAATTAATACAGGAAGCAGGAAGATAGATTTAGAAGGGAACACAACACATATTTGTAAAATAATTGCTACTTATTGACCGAAACCATCAAAGGCTCTGCAGACGACAGCATTACTCGACAGTCCTCATCAGGTTATTGATTCACTTTTCTCTCCCAAAAGCACAGTTGCTCAGGCTTTGTTCACTGAGTGAACACAAGGCAGAAGTTCTGCACCTTTTCATTGCTCCTGTTCCAGCTGTTATCAGACATCGCTCTCCTGTGCTGCTCCTGGCAGGGAAATATTGGTGTAAGGTGTCTAGAACGACACGGACTAACACTTTCAGCCTAGAGGTGTGTTTGCTATCAGCACACCTGGCCTGAACAAATATCAGTCTCCTCCAGATGCCCTTAACTGGTATGAAGGGCTTGCAACAACCTGTGTGTGCAACGGTGACATCTTCATACCGCTTGCAAATGAGAAAATACTGAAGTCTGAGCTTCCCGATGAACCCAATAAACCTACAGACCTCTTCTCACAAAGCCATGGATTGCAATGTTGTGAAAAATGAGAGGCACCCACAGTCAGACGGGGAGTGCACGCCTTGACAAAGCAGCCAGCATTCACAAAGCAATTCGGTGTGGCAGGAAGGCCAGGCACACAGAGACCTAAATGCAGATCTGCTAACGGGCACCCAACTTAAATTCGTTTGATTAAATTAACATTTGAATCAAAACACAGAGCTATAGAAGCTTTTAAGAATAAGGAACCTATTGTCATAACAGAAAAGGAGCCCCTTGCCTTGCCCACATCAGCTGCAGCTATGGCTGCACATCCCAGAATCACAGAACACCAGGTTGGAAGGGACCTCAAGGATCATCGAGTCCAACCTTTCAAGGTAAAAAACTATAATTTAAATGAGCTGGCCCAGCACCCAGTCAAGCTTAGTCTTAAAACTGTCCGGCGTAGGAGAATCCACCACTTCCCTTGGGAGATTATTCCAATGTCTAATTGTTCTCGTGCTGTGTGTGACGATGTGGAGATCACCGCTGGTCCTCCGCCCAATATCCTGTTCCACTAGGCAGTGGTTGTTCCTGCTGAGTGTCTTCACCACGCTCATTGCTTTGGAGCAGCACCACAGCCACGTGAGAGCCAGAGAACTCTCCTGGGAAGGGATTTTGTGGAAATGCAGCTTTTGCAGCTTCCTGAAGCTGTGCCACAAGCAGCCCACTGCTTTAGTCCAGTGATTCCTCCGCAGATGGCCACAGCTGCTGTAGCCCTTGGAGGAGAATTCAGTGCGCTGTTTCTTGTTCATCCTGACATTGTTTGACAGAGGAATTCCCAGAGAAGCGCCACGTTTGTAACTCTGTGCCATAGCACAGAATGCATTATCCGCAATCAGAAGCATGATTACAGGCACTTGTCCCCAAAATTCTTTCCAGCTATCCAATTGCACAGCAACCGGCAAAAGCACGCGTGGTTTTGGTTCACATCAGCTATCACAAACACAGTCGGGCTTTGATCTCTTCTTCTGGACAGATTCACGGCATGTCTGTCCTGGAATGGAATTAACCACTTCGTCATATCTTAGCACGTAAACGGAAGAAGTTCAGGGATCTCTGTCTTTTCTACGTGCTGTGAACGATGGCACATGCACAGTGGAAGCAGCAATATAACTAGCACAGGCCCCAGACCTGCTTACAGTTGCCTCTTCACAGCTCGATGTCTGGTTGAATTTCTTTTGATTCATTCTAAACAGTTGCAGATAATGAAAGCACATTAATTGCTGTGCTGTACAGGAACTTCAGAGCGAAACATCCTTGTTCAGAGTGGAAAGTGTTTTCATAAAGCAAACCATTGTCCACTCCATCCAACGCATTTTGTTGACTGGGTCGGCATTGATCAGCAGCAGCCTGTCCTCATCACAACTCGAACTTCAGTGACATTGCCTGATCCAAACCCATCCCCACGCCGATTGCCACAGGAGATGATCTGCATCTAACTCCTCTGCTGCTAATTGATCCTTTGATCTAGAGCTACATCCGTGGATGTGAACGGATTAACCGGCACAGACACTGAGAGGGTCTGTTTATTGAAGAACTTACCCTGACCACAAGGAAATCACGGCTATAAAAATGCGGTATCACAGCAGAACTGACATGCAGTACTTCAGCTGTCGAAGGCGAAAGAGACAGAGGTCAGGCAATGGCAGAACAGCCTGTTCTTTTCACTCTAATCCAAAGCATCAGCTGAGGAACAGGTTAAAAAAGCAGCTGAACCAAGTGGCCTTGCTCTCCCGAAGTCTAATACCAAAGAGAAGCAACCTCGGAACCACTGTAATTCGTTAGAGCACGAAGAAACCAGCCAAACAACTCAACCAGAAAATAAAAAGCAGGGGGGAGGAAAGAGAACAAGCTTGTTGCATTAAAGAAAAGAAGAAAAAAAGAAAAAAAGAACAGAAGTTTCAGTTCAAACCTAAGTGTGTAGGAAGTACAAGTAACAGGTAATGGCATTAATTACATAGAAGGGGCACTCAGGTCTTCATTTTACAAGCTCACAGCCACTGCTTACACCCTGCCAGGTACAACTGGAAGGAAAACGTCTGTCTGGTCCTGGTACCGGGCAGTGGCACGCATTTTAAGAGCTCCAATCCGCAATGTCCCTTATTGGCTTGCTCTGAGGGAGGAAAAAGCAAGCCAGAGGACAGCATCACCGTTCTGAGCAGCCAGTGGGTAAAACGGTGGTGAAAGAAGACAGCAGGCTTTCATGGTCTACGTGCAAAATGAAAGAGGGTCTTTCAGCTCAGATAAAATGACGATCTAAGGAAGCCAGGACTTAGACGTCTTTTTCAGCTACCAGATGAGCAATGACTCCTTTACTTTTGAACCGTGATATGAACTTATCCCTGATCTTCCTTTTGCATCCATTGCAATGTTTTGAGCCTTGATATATTCCTCCAGGGAACGCTGGCTGAGAACTGACCACATGGCAGCAAATGGAACTGAGGGGACGCCACAAAACTCACAGAAACAGTCACTTGCAGACTTTTGTGAATTCACATCAACACTATTTACACCCATTTCACGTTTTCTCCGGCTCACGTTTTCAACACACTAGAGAATATGACTGTTGGCAGGAATCAGGCAACAGAACAGTGAACAATAAGCTCAGACTATTCGCAGAAAGTGGATTTTTAATTTGCTTTCAGGTCAGAAACGCCAGCGGTAGGAGGCTCTAGTCACCCAACCAGAAACAGGCACAGACGGTGGCTTCTTTGTCCACTTTCTGGCTACCCAAACATTCCCTCAGATGGATGCAGACCACACCTTACTTCATTCCCTGACATAAAAAGATGCAAAACTTTGAGCTGATTCAAGGAAATGATGAAAAGAGACATCTGTCAGAAAGATGACTTGCTTTCATACGGCCTGTCTACATTTGGTACAGAGCCATATGTAGCAGCATTAGTAGCCATCAGGAGTGGAAGAGAGCGCTTGTAAAGTAGTTGCTAGGAAGCCCTGCAATACAGACAAGCAAGAAGCACTTTGTATCCAGCCTCTTCAGCTTTCTGCTGTTCTGAAAGGAAGTGAGACTCTTTGTACATGGCATATCTTCATTTTTGTAATGCTAAACTTCCCCAGTTGTCTGCTTCGTGCTATTCAAACACCCAGCTAGAAAAGCAACCAAGAGACTTCGTAACTCTCGACCTCTCCTCAACCCCACAAAATTTAGGAAAACAAACGTGCTTGGCAAAGCTCTGTCAGTTCCTCTCAGGCTTCTTAAATCTCTGCTCTTTCCACCGTGGTAACTGTCTTTGCTGCTATGCTCAGTGACTAAAGAGAATTCTCTCATTTAACTGCACCATCACAAGAGATGAATGCAATGTGGGAGCTGGACAAGAGGGAGCCAACCTTGCTTGGCTTTGTCCAAGGCAAATCAACTAGTTCCTTTAAAACAGCTCTCTGGCACCTGAGCTTTCCCACCACAGAAATTATTCCTGCATTGTACTTACCCAGAGCTGATACTAAGTCTTTCCTAAAAGCCCCTAAAATCTTCCGCTGTTTAGAGAACTCTCAGCAAGATCTAACTACTACTTCTCTCTTTGCCTTGCACTGCAGCTGGTGTGACTCCTTCCCAGCTCTACCTAAGGCACCTGAAAAGCAGAGCAACAGAGGTGCATCTCGTACAGTGCTTTGCCCGGGAGCTGCAATGATCTCCTTCAGCTGTGCCCTTTTCCTTCCACAGAGGCAGGGTTAATTCTCAGCCTGCCAACAAGGGTACTGAGTTGCCACAACGGCTCAGGCTTTTTAGTTCTCACCACTATGCCCCTGGGAATTTCAGGTGTTCGGCATATTTTAAGACTGGACTCTGCTGGGTCCTACCACAACAAAAGCTTCAGGGCTGATTTTATGGCAAAAAAAAACCCCAAACAACCCTCTTGTCATTCTTTTTAAAAGAAATTCCCTTGCAGTTTGAAGTTGCATTTGGAGAAAACATAAAGTATCTGTTTCACAGCAGTGTTTTTTAAGTGCAAGGTCAGCTGCAACCCAGAAAGGGACTTTTTGACCTCATTTGGAGGGTATTAATACTCATGTCTTAAGAACAGGAGTTACAGTTATGCTTTACAGCAAATTACCTCATCGTAGGGCAGCGCATTGGAACCTCAGATCAAGGATCTGTGTTTAAGACGCTTCCACAGCTGATCATCAAATAAATCTGTCTTCTAAACAAACATCAAGCCTGGGAGCACTTTATCAGTGCAGAGGACTCTCAACACTCCTATGCAATTATGAAGCTGTCCATAACTGTTCTCTTTGGGAACTCCAGCAGTGTGAGGTCCCCAAACCTCTCAAGACTGTCTGAGGATGCTGGTTCTTTTCTCCGTAGACATACTTCTTGTCACAATTACAGATACCTGCTCTCACTCCTGACCTATTTACTGCACGTTGTATTTCAGCTTCCAGCTAAAAGTGGTGGTGTATGCATGGGGATGGCTCAATGTTGTAACCGAGAAAGGGGGAAGAAGTCACACTGCAAAAACAGGACGACGCCAACAAAAGAGAAAAGGCTTCTTTCTCCTATAAATCTCTCATCCATTGTTCTGGTAAGCATGCTGACAAGAAAGGAACGAAAGGTCACGGATGTCCTCTAGCAGATTATGTCTGTTTGACCATTTCATACCCCCATGAGGCAGTACTATATCTGAGGGGATTCCTTTATCCACTGAAACCAATCAGAGTCCAAACCATTCGTATGATGTTGCCTTTCTCCTTCTTCCTTTACTCGCTGTTTTTCCCCACTGTGTGCACACACACTTACTTGGCCACATCCCCACGCAGTATAAATCAGCACAACGTCACTGCAAAGGGAAAAAGGTATCCCAGAAGGTATCCTGAGGTGTTCACACACACAGCATACGCATGCTGAGAAGTTTCAGCAAATTACCTTTGCTAAAATGTAGCGTTAAACAATCAGCACGCCGATAAGTGGTGCAGGCATCTCAAACTCCTTTAGGATATATAAAAGCGCTTAGAAGCCCAGAACTGTCGGCAGCAGAGAGTGATGTGAATGAGCAAAATGAACATATGCGGAGGGTCAAAGTCAACCCATCTAACCTAGGAACTGGATTTTCCGAGTTACCAAAGTTCTTTGAGCGTGCTGTATGTCTCCCTCTCTGCGTATCCACAACTCCCTGAGAGGTAAGCTGCCCAGGTCATGTATACAGCAGAGCCCAAAACCTCAGTCATTTACTGCTTTTTACATCCCAGCATAGCTCTCTTCCAATCTCCCACTCTTACCTCATAGCACAGAGACTGAAAATTTTATCTAAAACACGGCAGATTCAGATTCAATGTTCTTCCCTTTCTGCAGGGACTATAAACAAGATCCCAGTTAAATTCTCCAACGTTTGAACCAAAATTTATGATCGAACCTCCCTGCTGAAGTTGTAAAAGGCTCCCTGAATCATTGAAAACAAAAGAAAAAAGAAAATTAATTACGACGGAGAGTGTTGGCTGCAACTCTCATTTGAGAGAGAAGAAAAAGAAGCTAAATCCAAGGACATTCATTGTGAGATAAATAAGCCTGAAATCCAAGCCTGCAGTTACAGAAAGGAGTTAGTTACCACATTACTTCTCACTCTTACTCACTTGGCCTCAATCAATATTTTGCTGTTCACTGAAAACCAAAAAACTCAGCAGCCTCTGATGGCTGGGGCACTCTAGTAGCCCATACAACATGCAGACTGTGGTCTTGTCAAGCTAAGGGCACTAACGTCATGTCTCACACGTGCTGGTTATGAGCTCTTAATACTGATGCATTCACTAAAGTCTGAAGAGTAGTAAGAAAATAGCGTTCTTCCTCTTCCACCTGTCTAGTAAGAAAGAGCTACTTTAAGTGCCTGCGTCTAGAAATATGTTCATCGGTCTAAATCGCAGGTAAGCTTTAAGCTAAGGACAAGAACCTGAAAAAGGACGTGGTCTGCTCAGAGCAGACACTGCAATATTCCGCACTGAATTACCCAGGTTTCTGTAGGTAGCTCGAAGATAATTATATTTTCTCAGTCAATTAGCCGGCACTTTCTCTAATCAGTGCGTTCACAGCGCACAGCATAACAGGCTTGCTCTCACATCTGACTCAGCTCCCATAATGTCCTGTGTTTTATTCCTCTTCTGCATCTAGAATCCAGTTTACTTTAAGCCCAGATATATTCAGACAATAAGAAAATTTCTGGGGGAATGCTGTTCCACGCATAATTTAGCTTTTTGTGTCATTTGGATGTCCTAAGGGTACAGCAACAACTCTCCAGAAACAGAGGGAGAGGAAGAGGGAGAGAATTGAACAGTAATGTTTATATGTGATTGTATTAGTTGTAATCTCAACAGAAACCGATCAAACACACCAGAATTTTGAGGAACGAGCTTCCCTCGAGCCTGGTTGATGGAATATAGCTTCCTTCTGTGGAGACAGCATGTCACACGCAAGCAGGGGCTAATTTCCCCAGGAGTCTGAAGAGGTTAGAGGAGTGGAAAGCACATTTCCTAATTATCTAACACAAAGTAACTTATAGCGAAGGTATGAAGCGCTTTGGCTTAGTCTATCACTGCCCTTGTCACAAGATACTATTAGCCTAATGCTTCATTTGCTGGTAGCCTGCCAGCAGTATACTCTGTTTTGGGGGACACAACCAATTGGCTTTGAAGTACCTTCTGCAGCGGAGGAGTGTATGTCAAAGATTTAAATTATCTGCATATCTTTAATCTTAATCCATGAAGCAATGGAGGATCTTCTAGTTATTTATAGCTGGGCTGGGGCGAGTGGCTGCGAGCAGGGTAATTGAAACAGTATTTCAGCCTCTCTGCCACTGATTTGTGCAATGGCCGCTGCTAGCTGTGGCATAATCACAATACTAAATGGAAAACAAAAAAAACCCAATGCACTAAACATATGTTTTTATGTTGTGTTTTATGATCACGGCTTATTTTTTTATTGCACTTCCAAATTCTGTCGTTCCTTCCTTTCTGAGATCAATTTACTCGCCTGGCAGCAGTTTGTTATATTAAAGATCAAGAAAGCTGATCAGCTTTCTCTTATTCTCTGGATTAACAGAGCTTTCAGCTTGAGAGCTGCTAAATTCTTAAGACTGAGGGCTGTGACCTCTTTTTGAAGTTGCTGTTACGCTACAGGATCAGTTCATGCAAAATTATGTCCCGCAGACAATAATTGTCTTTATTTCTCAGGAAGGTGTTCGTTTTGCTCTCTCTTCAACCTGCAAAAGTAGTATAAGGAAATCTTAGAAGAATCAGTCTCTACAAATTTTTCAGCAAATATGGTTAATTCTGCAACCTATTACTTGTCAAATACTATTCTTGATAATTTGACAATGATTTCAGTTAAGTGATCTAGCACTGCCTCCAATCAGGACAGACATGGTACGATTTATCACCATGCCCATTATTATTTGCTCTCCTTTTGAAGGAGAAAGGACTCCCAGGCAACATGTATTGCCTTTGGGTGTTAGGCCAACGCGCCCTGCAGCTCCTCCACCACATGGTAAACACTGGCTCACGTCCTGCTTGTCCAAACTTGGTGACTTCTGGGTGGGTTACACCCATCTTGTATTTTGGCAATAGCCTATGACCACTTTTCTATCACGCTTCTTGCAACTTGGTATCATAAGCCCCTCCAGTTTATACCCTACTCCCAGCACGCCCATCCTTAAACCTTTAGCCACTGAACACAAAAGGGCAGCCCCTTCACCAATAGCTTGCTCATCAGGTCTCCAAAGTGTATCTCAATTTGTGCAACCTCATCCACCCCTAGCAGAGCAGGCATCCTGGACCTCTGCAAGGTCTTCCAACTCTAGTGTATTGACCACCTTGTGCTGGAACAAGGACGTGGAAGTCCTGAAGCAAATTCCCTAGAGCAATACCACTAAATCAGGAAAACTCCAGATCAATCAAAATAGCAGGAGCCACCTTGACACTATTGGTGTTCAAAGAGCAGTCGGCACCACCACTATGGACTCCAGAAGTCCCTACTCTAGAGCAATGCATTGGTTTTAATGGCAGGAGACCAAGTTTCCTTCCAGTAATTTCTGTATGTGTTTTGTCAGAAGCTGCTCAAAACTGGAAAATTTCTGTGAAACATGTCAGACTTGACAAATACAAGGTTTTTTTCCCCTAAGAAAAAATCCACTTCACGAGAGAATTTCCAGCTTGTAGCAGCTGTCACAGTCTCGGGCAGTGCCAGACTGTGCTTCCAGGCAAGCCTTAGCTGTCAAACATGAGCACACACTACTGTGGCAAACCTGCATCTCCCAGCCAGGGAACCACCTTTACCTCCAGCCGCCTGCATGGTAAGCTCTCATGCTGCAGCCCTCCTTCTCTCAGTCTCTGAGTTACAAATCTTACACCTTTCACTACCACAGGAGCCATTCAGCCCAAAGACTTAAAGACATCTCTCTTCATTTCAATCCCACTCTGCACTCTTCTGACATCTAGGCATACCTGGCAAGGACACAGTATTCTCTTCCAGAATCTCCTTCTTCTGTCATAGACATCACCAGTACTAGATTTATAATGCTCTGAGAGGAAGGGAAGGGCTGAACATTAAAAAGTCACTTCTAAGCTGTCTACGCTCGGTATTACACTGTAACACCACCCTCTGACAGACTCTGAGAAATGTCCTGTAAGCAGCATAACCATGAACCAGTGTTGTGTGAAGTGGGAGGGGGGAAATTTAGTAAGAGGCAAATCCCCTTGCGTTCTAGCCGCTCCTCAGAGGTTAGAGGGACTAGAGGTGGCTGGAATTCTCTCTTAATAGTTATGCCAATTAAGAAGTGTTGCTATAGGCCCAACACCAGATTCACAAACAGCCCTTACTTTGCAGGTCTGGTTCCCTCCTAAAGGAGCAGCTGGATGCACA
>WEIS01017403.1:13929-31171 GCA_013389965.1 Todus mexicanus
GTGCGGGAGGGGTGGTGCTTCAAGTATTAGATTGCAAGAAAATAGATTGTGGGGTCCTGGTGGGGTGGGGCATGGGGTGGGGAACTTCGACTTGCTAGTGGAAGCTCAAAGGAAAAATGTATCTGAGGAATCCTTTTGGGCACGCTGCCCATCCCGTTGCGCCGCAGGGTGTTGCAGGATGAGCTGGGAGCCTGACTTCACGGACATCTGGAGTGCTGCTCCTTCCTGGGTTCATCCCTCCTTTCTCGCAGCCAGTCTCCCCTTTTCCCTCCTCTTCATTTTTTAATTTGGTTTTTTCTTTGGTTTATTTTTTGTTTCTTCTCCTTATTAGGGATAGTGCCAGTTTTTAACCACATCATCCTTTGTTTAAAGGAATCAAAGAAAACCAATGACATTAATTGTATCAGACCCAGATGGAAGAAAAAAAACAAACCACAAAACACGACAAAAACTTGATAAAGTTTAGAAAACAACAACAACAAAACTTGTATATTTGGCTGATTAAAATGTAAATTATCAGAAGCGCTCTGGCCTCGTCTGGTGTGTGCATGTGGGTGAACACGAGTGCTCAGGCTGATGCTGAGGTGTGAGGTCTCTCCGGTGAGTTCTGCCGCCGCTGCTTTGCCATTTCTGTGCTGTTTGTGCTGTGGAATTTGGCTCAAGGTTCAGGAGCTCCAGCAGCAGATGCAGCCTGAAGGCAAAAAGCTTTTCCGGCTGCCTCTGATGGACGCCTTGCACAATCCAGTTACCACAGCGGTGAAAACATTTCCCCTCAGGCTGTTGTGTGACCCAGTCACTGTGTCAGAAGGCCAGTCCCTGTCGGGCAGATGTCCTGTCTCACAACGCAAGGCTGCTGGAGCAGGAGATGCTCTAACCCACTGCAGCCCAGGAGGCCTGGGGGCTCCTGGGCCGGGGACACCAGCACTTCCCAGACTTGCTCACCAAAGGCTGGAGGAGATTCAGCCCCAGAGCTGAGCTGAGAGCACTCAATCACTGGTGAGAGGTTATAGCTGGAGAGTTACAGGGTGGCAAATGTTGTGGTTCGTTCCGTGTTACCGTGTCCACATCTGGCTGCAGAACAGGGATGTGCTGTGGAGAATGTCACCGTGAGCTGCCTGCTCGAACCACGATGGGGAGCTTGGCTTTCCTGGTGGGGACTGCTGGGTCGGCTCCACGTGTGGGTAGAGGTGTCAGCCCCAGAGCTGTTCCCTCGGCCCCACAGTCTGATTTGAGATGGGAATTCCCTCCAGGGAGTGACGCAGGATGAGTGGTAGCCGTGCTTCCAGGAGAGGTACCTTCACTGTCGGCGCTGAGAGAGAACTGATACAGTGGGGACAGAACTGACCCAGGAAGTTTGGGTGATCCTTGGAGTGCAGGGAGGTGGATGGAGCAGGGTGGTGGGAGGCAGAGGTGATGCCTGGGACAGAGCAGGGCAGGAGCCACAGGTGGAGCGGGAGAGAATCACAGACTGGTTTGGGTGGGATGGGACCTTTAAAGGTCATCATGTCCAATCCCCTG
The DNA here is from genome assembly GCA_013389965.1 of Todus mexicanus. NCBI lineage: Eukaryota > Metazoa > Chordata > Aves > Coraciiformes > Todidae > Todus > Todus mexicanus. Next base: position 15,448 of record WEIS01017403.1, read on the forward strand.
CAGGGAGCAGGGCCATCTGCAACTAGAGCAGGTTGCTCAGAGCCCCCAACAACCTCCCCTGCAATGGGGACAGGGATGGGGCAGCGACCACCTCTCAGGGCAACCTGGGCCAGGCTCTCACCACCCTCTGCAAAATACTTGCGGAGTGGCCGGGCATCTTGCCTTCCCCGACACACCTGCCTGGCTGCCACTTCTGCCTTTGCCAAAGCCCTTCCCAACCACTTCATGGTGATTTCGTACCCACTACATAATGCGTGCCCCTGCCCATTGGTTACTTCACACAATTAACCCCTGCTCTGAAGCAGAGAAAGATTTACCCACTTCCTTACAGCTTCTCTAGAGGCTCCTTGGCACTCCTGGGAGCAACTGTGTCCTTCCAGTGGAGCTCTTCCTGGAAGCTGGAGGTGAGGAAGGTGCCTGGCAGCCTGCAATGACAGGCTGGAGAGAGGCAGGATTGATTCGGCAGCCCAAGGTTGCTGAGCTGGCTCCCAGTGCAGGGAATTGCACACCTGAGCCACTTGACTGATGTCCAAGAGGAGCTTGGTGCTGGGACCAGCATGAGAAAGTTGCATTGCAGTGCCACTTGAGAAAAAAAACCAACCACCCCACGCCCCAAATCCTTGGATTTAACCAGGAAAAATCCTCATTTTATTTTTGATTTCTTAAGCGACGTATGACCAGCATCGGGTAGGATGGTAACAAAAATAGTTTAAAAAAAAGAAAAGAAAAGAAAAGAAAAGAAAGACTTTTCTTGGCCTGAGAGCAGCCGCCAGGGCTGGCTGGCAGCGGGGGAAGCGCGCTGGTGGTGGCGTGGCCGGCTGGCGTGGCGCGGGGGCTCGCGGGGAAAGCAGGCGCAGCAGAGCGAGGGCAGGCTGGCACCGGGGCACCCTCCCCGGATGGCTCCTTCATTTGATCTTGAGATCCTTCAGCGCCGACTCCAGGCTCTGAAATGAAATGGGAAGTTGGTTTTCATCAGCTTTTTGCTTTCCAAGGCAACTGGAGGTGGTTGGGGAACTGAAAGGGAGGCAGAGGTGAGGGGGGAAGCTGTCCCTTTGGCTGCCACCCCATCCGTGCAGGGAGAAGATCCCAACTTCAGCGGGTTTGGGCTTACTTTTCAAGCCACGAGGGTGAAACCAGGAGAGGGTGCTGAATCCCTGTGCAAGGCTGGTGTCAAGCCCTGCTCTGAGGGCGAGCTGTCAAAGTGCCACCCAGAGGTGACCTCAACCAGCCCTGGGCTAAAGGAGACACATCCCCCCACAAGGACTGCGGGACCCCCATGGGCAAGATGGGTCCCCCACCACCAAGGGCACCATGAGGACACCTTACCTTGACATCCCAGATGCTCATGCCGCCGTCCATCCCTGTGGTGCAGAACTGGGAGCAGTTGGCCTTCCCACCGGCCAGCACCGAGATCTGGCTGCGGGGCACAAAGAGGCAGCGCGGAGTCAGCCCCAGTTCCCTGCCCAGCTCTTGGAGCTGCCCAGTAGAGGGGACCAGACCCCTTCATCTCCCCCACCCGTGTGCAGGGATGCTCAGGGCTACCCAGGGATGCTCCATGGGTATCCAGCACTCCCCCAACTCCTAGAGCTGCACCCCTCCTCTCTCCCACCTTCTATCACGGATGCTCCAGGGATGCTGAAGGATACCCAGGGATGCTCCAGGGCTCTCCCAGGACAAGCAGCACCACACGAAGGGGATGCTCGATGGCCAGCACCCCCACGCAGCCCCTGGGGTGACCCAGCCCGAGCCTGTCCCTCCACCCACTTCCCCCAAGTACGCGCCTGATGCTGTTCTTGTGCAGGGTGTCCAGCGTGGCGTTGGCAGTGTCCGAGCTCGCCTTCTTGTCCAGGTTCTGGAAGCGCTCACGGGCGGTAAGGCCACGCTGGGAGTTCTGCTTGGGGACGTCCAGCTTCCCACCGAAGGTCAGCGCGCCCTGGTTCTCCTCGTAGGTGAACAGCATTGGGTAGCAGTCGTGGCCCTGGGGAACCAGGACATCCCGCTCAGCACCCTCCTGCCGGCTCCCGGCGCCTGGCACCCACCCTGTGTCCCCAGCCTGGACTCACCGCGGCCACCAAGCTGTTCTCGGTGATGAAGGTGACGGCCAGGAGGGGCAAGGTCTCGGTGCAGAGGGAGGCCACGCTACAAGGGAGGAGGGCAAGGCGTGAGCAGTGAGCTGAGCTTCGGCCTCCGTGTGCTGAGGACTAGCACAGCTCGTAACACACGTGGAAGCCACAAGACTACAAGCAGAGGATGTGACTTGCTGCCTCCTCCATTCCAACCCAACCCAGATGTCTCCATCCCCAGGTCAGTTTTGAGGTCAACCCCCTCATCGCCACCCACAACACAGCTGCCCCCAGCCCCCTCCTCTCCCCAGTCCCGCTTACGCCATCTTCTTGTTGGCATCGGCGAGGCAGAGGGTGCTGTCGTGGCTCACCCAGGCCACGCGGGCGCCGCTGGCCGAGAAGCAGATGCTGTGCACCCACCCGCAGCTGCTGCTCGACTCGAACATCAGCTCCCCAAAGGGCATTTTGGAGCCCCACGGTGTGGGGCTGGGCCGCTCCTCCACCTCCTTGATGTAGGCTGAGAAGATCCTGGGTGGGGAAGAGCTTTGCTGTATGTCCCTGGACACAGCACCGGAGCTGCCCCCCCCGGTTATCCACCCACCCTGCTCCTCACCGGCACTTGAAGTCGCAGGAGCCGGCAGCCAGGAGGACGTTGTTGGGGTGCCAGTCGAGGCTGAGCACCGTGGAGCGGATGGGCTTCTTGATGTGCTTGCAAACCCACCTGCACGGAGAGTGCTTGGCATCAGTGGGGGAGTATCACTACCCCCAGGAGCCCCCCCGGGCTTTTTCAGGGGCTGGCTGAGGGCGGTCGGGGCTCCAAGTGCCTCAGGAGCTGCCCTGGGCCACCATCCTGCAGTAGCAGCTTCAGCACGGGATGCTCCCTCCATCTCCCCATCTGCCTCCACCTCCTCCCCAACTCTTCTCTGTCTCCTCCATCACCTCCTGTCTCACCTCCAACACCTCCAGTCTCCTATCTCCCAAAGCTTCCCCCTATCCATCCGTAGGATCCAGCCACGGCAGTGCCTCACCAGTCGTTCTCCTGCTCAAAGTAGCAGATGGAGATGAGCCGGGAGCCGCTGCCCACGGCAAACTTGTTCTCCTTGGGGGACCACTTGACACAGCGGGCAGCCCGGTTGATCCGCAGGATGACCAGGGTGGGTTTCCAGACGTTGCCCTTCAGGGTCCAGACGTAGGCGTTGCGGTCGGTCCCACACGTCACCAGCCGGTTGCTCTCAGGGGCCCAGTCAATGCCTGGAAGGCAGAGGGGCTTGATGGTGGCCCAGGAAGCCACGGGGATGGGAACAGGTCGCTTGAAGCCATTTGGAGGCAGGATTCTGGGTGGTTTCTGCTCCAATGTCTCTCTTTGCCCTACTCCAACATCCATCCCAAACCATTCCACCCCAAAGCATTCCATCCCAACCCATACATCTCATCCTACCTTATCCCTCCCCACCCCATCCCTCTCCATCTCTCCCATCCCATTCATCCCCCCCCGGTGTCCTAGATCAGAGCCAGGAGAGCTAGAAAAACCTGCTCCATCTCCCCTACCCACCGCACAACCCCCATCCCGAAGCTGCCAGCACCACTGAGCAGAGCTGGGGTCTGCTCTGGGGCAGGGCCACCCGCCATCCGTGTGTGCCCCCGTCCCCTCCATCAGCCGGGACTCACCCGTCACCTGCCCGTTGTGCTCCTTCAGCTCGTGGACTTTGCTCCACTTGGCCCCGTCCTTGCGGTAGATGTGGACCTCATGGTTGTTGGGGCAGAGGGCGATCTCTGCGTGGGGAGAGCAGGCGGGATGAAGCCCTCCCGTGGGTCACGGGCTCTGAGGCAGCAGGGAACGGGGCCAGCCAGCACTGACCCACTCCCTCCCGTGCTGCAGGCTCAGTGGGGCTTGGTGGGACCCCACTGAGCCACATCTGCACGGTGTGGTCCCACCAAGCCCCCCCTAGCCCCAAAGCTGGCCCTGCTCTGCAAACTGTCCCTATAGGAAAGGGAGAACTTCCCTTAGACCCAGCAGCCCAGTGTCCTCCTTCTCCCAGCATGTGGTCCCATGGGGCTGGTGGGGTGGCATGGGACAGGATGGGATGGGAGGGGATAGGATGGGACAGGATGGCTGTGGGTGCTCAGCTCCCATCCAGCCCCATCCTGCCCTGCCTGGCACGCCAGCCGTAGCAAAGAAAGCCTTTTTTGTTCCCTCCCACGTCGGGAAATGCCATGGGCCCTGAATCACCCGGCTCCGCTCTGCTGTGCTTTGCTCTCTGTGCTTCATCCGTCCCTCCCCACTTCGGCTGCCACGGAGCTTCGGGGCTGGACATGGTGCTGGCAACCCTTGTGCCAGGCTCTGTCCCAGCAGCGGGACCAGGGGGGAGCAGGGGAATGTGCTGCCCCAGCCCCAAAATCTGTCCACGGCAGGACTTGCTGCTGCCAACCCAGCTCTGCCCTGTCTGAGGGATGTTCAGCTGGGACAGTCGGTTCTTTGGGCTGTCCCTGGGGATTTCGGGATGAGGTGCCTTGGCTGTACTTACGAGTCCGGTCCTTGTTCCAGGCGTGGCAGCTGATGGGCTCCAGCAAGAAGCTGTGGTAGGCCATGGCTTGCGGGCTGGGGATGAGAAGAGACCCCCCACGGCTGTCAGGAGATGCTGCTCTGGCCATGGGGACAAGCCCCCAGTGGGACCCCCCCAGCTCCCAACCCCACTGAGCGCTCCCTCCCACAGGGATCAGCCCCACCTTGCAGCCCCCTGTGTCCCATCTCTGCCAGGGAAGGGCTTTCCCTGGGGATTTCCAAGCTCAGAGACTGACCAAGCTCAGAGGGGTGAGGGAGGGTCCTGGTGGAGCTGGAGAAGACATTTCCCATGGTGCTGACCCATGGCCAGGCACCCCATGCTAAGTGTCTCGTGACTGGGTGCCCATAGCTGGGTGCCACATCCCATGGCCAGATGGGAAGCAGGAACTGCTTCCAGGGACTTCTAAACTGTGCCATCATCCTGCCCAGGCCAGCTGGAGCTTGGTGGGCAAGAGCTGACCAGGTACACGGGGACTCGTGCTGACACCACCAGCTTCAGGTGCATCCCGGGGGTCCCAGCACGGGTAGCACCTCGTCCCTCTGGCTGCTCCCACCAGGACCGAATCCTCTTGTTCTTTCCTCACCTCTCATTTAGGAAGAACCAAAGCCCCATGGAGGCACCTTCAAACAATCCCATCCCATCCTGGAGTGCTCAGCCCCAGCAAACCAGTGACTAATCCCTTCCCCTGGCTGAGCTCCCACCAGCACCCACCGACCACACCGGTGCCACAAGATGGAGCAGCTTCCTACAAGTCCCCTCCGGGTGCCATGGGACTGGGAAGGGCTCAGAGCAGAGGTGCAGCCCCTTGGCCGTCCAGCCGAGGTAACACAGGGATGTAGGGAAACACCTCGCCGGGGTGTGACAGGCTGGGATTACTCACAGTTTGCCTCTCGGCTATTTTGGGAACTCCCCGAACACTGCCCGTTTTCTTTGGCAGCTGAAAACGGTACAAGGGAAGGAAAAGAAGTCCCTCCTCTAGCAAACCTCGGAACCCAGGCTGGCGAAAAGAAAAGCTGTGGAGCTCCGTCAGCTACCTTTTGCATCGGGAGAAATCCCAGTGCACGGCTCGAGCCCCCTGCCACGCACCCCCCGCGGCTGAGCTCCTGCCGAGACGCCCGTGATCGCTGGCCAAGGCCACGGGCACAGCTGAGCAGGCAGCTCCACAACCCCAGTGCCACTAACCCTGGTGGGGTTCCACACAGCGTGACCCACGGGAGGCTACGAAGCTGCTTCCTCCTCGTGCCTCTACCCTCGATCCCTGCGGCCAGAGCTGCACAGTAAGTGCCAAATAAAATCATCGGTGAGTGGGGATGTTGCTGGTGGTGTTGCAAAAGACAGAGGAGCAGAAAAGCCTGAGAAAAGGGGACCCGGCTGAAACAGCTCCTGAGGAGCAAGGCTGGGAGGCAGGACACGCCGTGGTGCTTTCCGGCTTCAATGCTGGCTGAGATAACAGCGATGCTGGGACTTTTCCAGGTGGTTTGGATGCTCAGAGGCCTGGACCCTCCTCCAAAGGGGGTCTTGCTGTTCACCCATTGAATGCTAGCCCTCAAAGAACAGGCTTGGTTGCTGTGTTGGGGAGCAGAACCCTTCCCCCAGCCGCTGGGGTAAGAAGCAAGGGTTTCTTGGCTCCTCGAGCTCCGACCGCTTCCTGCAGCCGTTGGTGTTTCATTTCCCCAGCAGCAGGTTTACAGCTAGTTCCCTGTTGATGCCCCATGGGCTGTCACGCTCCCACCCAGGGTGGGGAGCTGTGGGGTGACCCATGGGGAGCTCAGCAGCCCCTTCCCCAGCGGCAAAGAACATCGGAGGGGTTGTGGCTTTCCCCAGCTTCCTCCCCTCTCAAGGGAGGAAAATGCGGATTTTTCAGATGGCCAAACAAGGCGGGATTGGGACCCGAGGTAGCTCCGTTATCTCCTCGGCCAGCCCCAAGGCGCCGAGCAGTTCGGAAACATCCTTGGAGGAGATAACTGAACCTTGGCAGGAGCTGAGCGCTGGGGGCTCCTCTCGGTCCCTGGGAGGAAGCTCAGTGCCGGAAGAGCTGTGTTTTCGGTTTTGCTGAGCCTAGTGGGGCAGCAGGAGCTGGGTTTGCAGTCGCTGGTGCAGGGACACAGTGGTGGTCCCACCAGGAGCCGTGGGACACCATGAAGCTGTCCCAGCTGCCACAGGCGTCTGGTTCTCCTGCACCACCGATCCTCCAGCACTGAGCCCCGGGAGCCCCTCAGCTCCCTGCAGCAGCTGCAGGGTGTCACCACCCCCAGGATCCTGCCACCCAGGCTGGGGACACCCATCTTCAGTGCCCAGCACTTGTGTGGGGTACTCCAGGAGCCAGCCTGGCCCTGGGGCAACATGGATATCCCAGGGCAGATGAAGAGCAGCTTTGACCTTCCTCTTCCTCACGCTGGTCAAAGCCCGAGGAGGCTGATACCCGAGGAGGAGAAGCAGGCAGATTGCAGGCAGCTCTGGCTCTGCTGCCATCAACCCCCAGGGGACCCCCACCAAGGGAGCCTTTTCAACACCCCACAGCTGCTGGGTCTCCAGCAAGCGAATAAAACTTAAACTTGCTGTCAAAGCTAGGAAAAAAACCTCCAAACCCCAACAAGAAAGCCTGAAATGCAACGACAACAAACCCCACGGGTGGCGAGGTGCTGCCTGCATCCCCCAGACCCCAAAGCAGCCCTGGCTGGGGGGTCTCTGCCTGCCCTCGAGCAGCGTGTGAGCACCCAGAGAGGTGACGGCCACAGCTCCCACGGTTCAGCCCCACTTCCTCGCTGGGATGGCAGAGCTGCCTCCTCGTCCTTACCTGGGTGGGCAGCGCTGGCAGGGCGGGCAGGGCTAGTTCATGGACTCTGGGCAGTCGACACGAACGGCAGCCCGGAGCGAGCGGCGGGAGCTGCTGGCTGCCCCGCCGAGGCACAGCCCGACTTCCCTTTTCCTCTCTGAGAAATGCAACCACTTCCTTACGTGGGCGTTGGGGGAGCGCAAAGCAGCTCGGCGGCCGCCCTGCCCCTGCTCGCCTGCCAGCCAGGCCTCCCCGCCATCGCCGCACGTGGACGAGCCACCGGCCCTGGCCCGCTCCCGGCAGCCCCCGCTGCTCGGTCTCGGTGGGATGTGGGCAACTCGCCATGGGTGCATCGGGGAAGGATCCCCATCTTCTCTCCCTCCAGCAGTGGAAGGGTTGCTCGCTTCCTGGTCCCCGAAGCGTTTCGGGGGAAGGATGCAGCCGGGAGGCCCTGCTTGTGCATGCTGACCGGCACCAGGCGACAGCTGTGGTTGGAGCCCACCCGGGACGAGACGTGTGGTGACATCGCCTCCCACGGCCAGGGAGATTCACAGCTCGGCAGGACCCTGCGGTGCCTGGATCTGGCTGCCCTGAGAGGCAGCTGCTGCTGGTTCCTGCATCCCACTGAGCCCAGCGGGAGCCAAGCCCAGGCTGGCTGCAGTCACAGCTCCGTTCTCCCCACCTACCAGCCATGCACCCCTCTATATTTCTTCCTCCTGCTTCAGCACAACTCATTTTTATCCCTTTCCCAGCCAGGCAGGATAACTCACAGGAGCTCAGCTCCTACTGGAAGCACTAGGAGGGAGAGATGGGCTTCAGCTTCTTGCTCCTCTGCTGCAAACCAGCTGCGGTGTCACATCGAGATGTCCCTGGAGGGTGGTGGGTCTCTGTGGCTCTGGTCAGGAGTGAATCCCCACGGTGGTTAAAGTTCCTCTCAGAAGGAGTGAGCTGCCAGGTCCTCCAGCAGCAGTTTGCATCCAGTCTTATCCCCAGGATCACTGCTGCCCCAAATGCAGCAAGAGGGACTCAGCTCATTTTCTCTAGTTCTCCTTTGGCTACGAGCTGCTTTGCTTCTGCCCTTCACCAGGACGGTTCAAGCTTTCCAGGTGTCCAACCACTGTCTCTTCCTGCACCAAGCCCAGCAGCTCTCGATGTGTGAATCTGGAGGATGCAGGATGGGAGGACACAGGACAGAGATCATCCCTCTGCTCAGCCCTTCATGTCAGATCCCTCCCAGGCTGGGATGTGAATGAAGAACACGTCAGTTTGACTTCTGCAGTTGGAATCACGCTATGTTACTGAGAAGGGAGGGGAGAGCGTCACCCGCAGCACTGCCTGCAGAGCAGTTCCTTGTCTGCCATCTCATTTCCTCATCCCTTCTGGTCTCCAGGCTGCTCCTCTCAGAGCCTGCGCTAGCTAGCACAGCAAGCTGCCTCCTGGGGGGACACATGGCTTCAGAACTGCTTGGGATTCCCTTGGGCTCAACAGCCCTTGAGGGAACAAGTCAGCACTGGGGAGGCCACGGTGAAGGCTCAGCCCTGCTGGGTCTCTTGCAAGATCTGACTCAAGGTTTAGCTAAATCTTGGGTAAAACTTTTTTGGAAATAAACCACCACCCTTTCAAAAGTGGCTTCAGAACCCAAATTATTACCGGTTGAGATACAGCATCTAATAGTATGTACAGAGATGGACAAAGCCATCTCCTCTGCCCACCCACCAAGGTCACTTTGATCCAGAAGACACTTATCTCCTCCAGCATCATATTGTAGCTGACAAACCTAACCCCACTCCAAGTCACACATCCAGCAACAAAAGTTTTTCTAAGAGAGGTGTGTATGTAACATCTGAGGTAAGTCTTAGAACAATGTCAAGCCAGTGACGGATTGCAAACACTAAAACTCCTTCTCTTTAGTCAGGGGAAAAGAGCAAAATAAAGGTAATGCAAAGGCCTCCCTCACTCCCAAGCGCATCAAATCCACATGACACAAAAGCCACTCTGATTCTTCAGCAGCAATCGAGGATCATCAGTTGCCTTTTGAATCAATATCTCTACCCTAGATTACAGTGAAGAACTGCAGGAAAGTATTTTATACTTACGCGCTCCATATCAAATGCTCTTTTAAATTTTGAGAAATACTTTAACATTAATCAGTGCTCCAGAGAGTAAAAAGTTCCATCCATCTCTTCTGCTCAGCACTACTTTTCATCACTTTTTGAAGCACGTCGGCCTAACCAGGCACTGAATCAGCCACAGGCTCTTCTCAGCCTTAGACCTGTAGTGTGTGAAATAGAGGAAGGTAAGGACTTTAATCTCCTTGTATACCAGACAGCCTTACAGAGGGTTAACTGCTTTCTTTAAATGATAAATTGGGCCAATCTCATCCATCGATTGAGTCCCAAGAAGTCTGTGCGGTAGGTATACTGGGCCTATTCAAGACAGAGTAATAATAATACAGAGATAATACAGCAGTTTATTACAGGCTGTTCACATCATCATCGGGAGTCATTTAATCTCAATTTAGATTCTCATTAGACCTGCTCCTCTCTGGCGTGCTGTACTTCTCCCCTCCCTCTCATTGCATCTCCTCTGTATTTGCTTGCACGCACCATGGCAGAGATAGCTGGGTTAGCCAAAAAAATGCTACTGTTCCTGCTGATGAATACAACCCACGATAGAATCCTGTCTACTGGTGTTAAGACTGTAAGAGTGTCCTGTAATCCCCTTGAAACAAAGCCATGCAGATGAGGTCACCTTGATCATCAGCTTCAAGTGGGCAGTACTTCACTTACTCCGTAACAAATCATAACCATGCAGTGGAAATGAGACACTTTTATTAAACTAAGCACTTGACCATCGCCATTGACCTTGATGCCATGAAAACTTTTTGCATTACAACCACCTCATGCCTTTCTTCCCTGATCTGTTTCAGAGAGAGGCTGTCAACAGAACCTTTGCTCACTGTTTGGGGATTCAGATCCATCTCTTCTCAAAGACTCCTGTAATTCTTATCCATACACTGAGCACTTGAGGCCTTATTATGTTATAAAAATGCCTGGATAATTAATGCCTGGCTAACACCCAAGAAGGAAGGTTTCAGGTTTGTCTGCTTTTCCCCGCTACATATGCACCGCTAGATCCTGGGGAAGAAGCAGGAGACTGGAACCTTTCAGAGACCGAGTGGATGTGCTCAGCTGGGAATCACAGTGGGTTGGACAAACAGCAACTGGAAGACACATGGAGGGAACTTTCTGCCTGGGTATGGATGGAGAGCAGAGCTTGGCGGGGTGGCAGAGATGGAAAGACTCATTTTGGGACTTAGGAAAGGCTGTGCAAAGCGTCGTGATGCAGGAGGCCACTTCAAGACTGCATGGCAAGGCAAGAGGAGAAGGCCCGTGCTGTGAGTGTCTTAGGGGGGAAGATGGAAAATCAAAGTCCCCTATTTAAACTTTCTTTTCTTTTTTTTTTAATTTGAAAAGCTGCTTTTCTCTTACCTGTTTTTTCTTGCTGTGTCTTAGAGACTATTAATGCATCCTGCAAGTCAGGGTGCTGAGACACTAAGGGGGAATTGCCCTCAAGCTCTTCATGTCCACATCTCCAGCAGTCCGAAATATTTCTGCTTGGGGTGGATCGATTGCTCCCTGTTTTTCCTGCACTGCCTTCGTGTTGTGCCCTCTTTTCCCTAGTCTTCCAGAACAGCATATTTCCCTGTCAGGCCCATCATTTTCAGTGATTGAGCTTATCAGCATCTGTTCCACTTGCTCAATACGCTCTTCTGAGCTATACATCTTCTTCTGCTTGACACACGACATAAATGATTGCTGGACTAAGATTAAGTAACACAAACTTCCTTCTTTTTACTGTGTTTCCTACAGCAATTTCCAGTAAATCAAATTATGCTTCTCTGAGTTTTAAGCAGTTCTTTGTACGTAGCCATGTCAGAATTCAAACCAGTGCTCTGTAAATCAATTTCCCGAGCGCACAACTTTCAAGAGAAGAGAAATGAGACCAGCTGTTGCTTTTTACTTGCAATACTAATTTATTTTTCATCTGGCATTTTTCTTCTGTATCTGAAGGATGTGAAGCTAAGGCAACATTTTTGGGGGGTAGGTTTAAATACAATATTTGATTTGGGGTGCCCCACGGTGAAATGTGGTGCCGTTATCCCTGGAGATTGCCGTGTGAATGATGTGGAGGCTTAAGTATTAAATAAGGAAAGCGACACCTAAGAACAGCATTGATCTTCAGGCAGTTCACAGGGATGGAGATCAAGCCCAGAAGAAAATGTTAAGAAATCTTCTATTCAATACAACATCAAAGAGATCATTTTAAGATGTCATTAGGTAGGATTAGAAGTAGAGTGCCTAAATCAAGAGTTTTTCTTTCACATACTTGAGCTTACGCTTTGCACATTCAGAGCACTGGATTAATTAATTGCCTTGCGTACTTTACAGCTACCTGCTCCCTAGTCAAAGAAAAGCTAGATTAAAAGATAGGCTTTCTATTTTTCACTCTAGACAAGAACTTTCAACAAGACGAGATGTGACTAACCTCTTTATTGAGTGCTTTGCACTGCCTTTCAAACAGAAAGGGATTTGGAGAGTCTTAACTAGAAAGCTTGTCTGAACCAGCCTCTTGAGATCCTTCTTCAGTCCAGTTTTTGTCCACGGTATCACCAAGCATAACACGGATAATTGAAGCTTCCCCACACTCTGCAGTCTCACCTAATGGAAACAGGGAAGTTTAGGCCTTACAGTTCATCCCAATCCAAAGAAGGAAGCCTAGGTGTTGTGTGACAAAATACAAACATCAAATATTAAGAATGCCAATGGAGCTTATTCAGCGTGTTTTCAACCTTCCTTGTATGCTTTGCTTGTAGCTTCCATGAAAGCTAAATCCTCTAAAAGACAGCAGTTTTGATACACACAGTCAAAGCAACTTTCTGAGACCCTATGGGGCGCACTATAAACTGGTAATGTCCTGAGCTGATCCAGTGTGGAGTTTATAGGACTTACTGACATATTTTCCCCTTTTTTTGCACCAAAACAATCTTATATTGTCTGCAGCAGCAGCAGTAACTTGTTACACACCATAGTTTTGCCAGATAATCCTAAAGCCCAGAATTGCTTTGCCGGAACTGTGATAATCTGTGGTGGGTATTCTAGTCACGTCCCTCCTGTAATTCCCCTTTTAATTCAATTTGACGTGTCTATGCTCCATGGGCTTCTTTGGTAGATCAGGTAATACCGAGGAAGAGTCAGGACATTGTGATATATGCCCCGTATTCTCTCATCAGAGATAAACTGTGACTGGTCGGTCCTCCTTCAAATTCACCGAAGCTTGTGGCAGTTCGAAAAATGGACCTGTACAACTGCATGATGAGGAGATTAAATCTGGGAAGTGATAGGAAACCTCTGATCGACCAGCCAATGGTTACTAATTGCAAAGGGCAGAGAATCTGAAAATTGTAATATTGCACGCTGCCTTTCGGCTTTTCTCTTTGGAGCCACGGGGGAATTAACTGTGTTTGTCTTTTAATAGATGAAAAGAACAAGAAATCTCAGAATCCAGTTAGCTCTACCGGAATGTTGAGGGGTAAACTGGTTTTCTATTTAATTCTTCCTTTGATCAAGAAAAAAAACAACAAAACCAACACAAAATAAAAAAAGAAACAAAAGGAGAAGAAATGCGGCATTTCCCAGGAAAATATTGTGAATGACATCGGGTGTGCTCATAGTACTTGTTTCTGTGGCAGCGATTGATGACAATCCTTGGTGCACATTTATACTGCCTGGCTTTTACTGTCCTACAGCCACACGGGTAAACATCAGGGGAATCCCTCCCTTCCGCAGTTTACGTATCATTTACTTCTCATCCACAGACATTTACTTCTTGCACACGTACAAACAGAGCAGGGGAAGTGAGATCAAAATAAACACGGGGCAAAACCGAGGATCCCGTCTTATAAGAAGAGTCCTTCTTAAGAAGAAAGGCTTTGATGAACGTCTTATAAAGTACACGTGCTTACCCAGCTTGCCAGGGTAGTTTATACAGTTTGAAGAGACAAAGGCTGGCCCACCAAGAGGAAGTGCTCTTTTAAATCCAGGCAGAAGTTAAGGCCAGAGATAAGGTGGATGTTTTGCTGATAGCGAGTGTGCTTATAATAGGATTAATGACACGCTGTTTCCTACTCTGAGCGCTGATATTCCGTGGAATCCTGATATATCCGCCGATATACCCGTGGAGTCTTGCAAGCAGAAAGGATAGGCTAGAAGGTACTTCCACAAGCTCTGCTGTGCTCAAGCTGGAAGACTGCTGGTTTTGCTGCGTCACACTCTGTGGACTAATGAACGACTGCAACTTTGGGAGCATCTGCTGAATTCTCTCTGATATTCCAAGCAGCAGATTGATGTTAGCAGATCTAACTCACCCCGAGTCTGTCTACGCAAAGGGAGTTACTGCTTCTCCGCAAAGATAAGTCTAGGTTAAAATTTCACATCTTTCGTGCTGGAAATCCTGGTTTAACTTTCAGAGTCTTGTGTTCTTCGTAGAGATCTCAGTAAATTGGGAAATAAATCTCTGGAGAAGCTAATCTGTGCTGCTGGCTTTTTCCTTTCCTTATGAACTTTTCCTAATGAAGGTGTTTTGACGAACTCTACTCTTCTGACTTTGTAGGAATTATTTTTTCTCAGTGTGGGAATGAATGCCTAAACAGATTATGCTGATGTGGAAATGAAACCTCCACGTAGCACTGATTTATTTTTGAGATAAGCTTTTCTGTCATCGTTGTCTGGTCACAAAAGGCTCAGGGATTTGCAGGTTCTAACTTTTGCTTACTGCAAAGTTAGCCCGGAGAGATTCTGCAAGAACCTCCACATCTTTTAGCCATCTTGTTGGCTAAACCAAATTATTTCATAATGTTTCTAAAAGTAAGCACACGTCCAGAACTTCGTGGGTCTCGAGATTAGGCCAAGAACTCTCCAGGACACGGACCGTCACGGGTAAGAAGTGCAATACCTGATTAACACCTTGGACTCAACTGGGTTAAATGTTTGTGCGGTTTTGTTTTCCCTTGATTTTAATTGGGAGATGACAGCGGCTGATCACTGCAGTGGTCTGATGGCTTGGATGTACAAACGCCTCTGGTTTAGATTTGTGAGAAGTGAGACCATAAAATACCTGCGACAAAATATCACCAATACGTGGTGTCGGTGGGGCCAAATAAAACTTTCAAGTAACTCTGCAAATGTAGTTGGAAAAAAGAGACAAGCTGGGTGTCCCTGTTAAACCTCCTGTGCCCCCAAACTCCCTTGGTTTTATTTCCTACATCAGTTAGTCTAACAAAACTTTCTACCTTGCTCCATAAACCTCCTATGGCTTCTATCACCCGATTACCAACAATTACCACGAGGTAACAGCTGCTGAGTTTGTACGGCTACGCAAACACTTTCACACGTTACAAATACAACTTGGAGATGTAAGCAGGTGATGGCGAAAGCTCAGAACAATGCTCGAGCTGCTTAATCGTGCATTCCGGAATGGCAAGGCTTAAAATCCCAGCAATACACGCTTTTCAGTACTTTTGCAGCTCAAAATGCGGTCTGCACTGCCTATAATTACTGGATTACACTCTCTCTCTAGGACTATTTTCCTTTTAAGCGATCCTACCGCTGAAACCCTACTGGTTCACGACAGCTTGTTGCCATGGATGGGTAATGATGTCACACGTTCTGCCCTGTGTCCACGCCAGAAAATAAACGAGAATGAATTTTTAATGATTAGGAGTTACTCAGCTATTCCCTGGAAGGCTTGAAGTGATTTGCAAGTAAGAAAACAAGCTGCCCTCTTGACCCTTGCTGAGCTGTATCCTTCTGCCAGTGAAGTGACGCACTAAAACTCCCCAGTTAAACGCTCTGTGGATTTACTGCAGTTCATATTGTGATCCAACAGATTTCAGGCAGCTGGAGATCATCAGGAGACAGGGTGAGGTGTGGCTCGAGGGCTCGCACAGGAACACCTGCCCCCTTGGAAACTACATAAGGGTTAGTCCTTGCGGAGTGTTGTGCTGGTGATACTTTCCCAAGACGATGATCCCAAGCAGGCACAGACATCGCTGCACCGGGCGGCAGCTGCCACGCTCCTGCCACCTTCCTAGTGAGGCTGGATCCATCCTTTTGAGGTTGACATCAGGAAGGCAAAGGCTGAGAGGAGCTCAGTAAGCACTGATAGCAGCAGGGCTTGTAAGAACCCCTTTGGACAGAGGGTGAGACCAGGAAGGGGACGAGAGGTGAGACCAGAGTGGGGAGGATGAAGGGCAAGACCCG
>WEIS01017404.1:223-17378 GCA_013389965.1 Todus mexicanus
GTATTGCTGTTCAAGTCAAGAATGAACTGGCCAGGAGACTATGGCTGGAGTGGACTAAGAATATATAAAAAGAGAGCTGAAGTACAAAGGGGAAGGGAAAGAGTATGATGTGAGGGAAATCAAATTCAAGAAAGCTCTAAAAAATGCTGTATACCATGAAAGCCACACAATGCTGGCTTATCAAGAGGACCAGAATCTGTAAGATTAACTTTGCTTTTTTTTTTTTCCCCCTTTTGAGTTTACCAGTTTTGTGTTTCTTTGCAGCAGCAGGGAAGAAATCATCCTGGGTCCTTGAATATGCCAGGAGTGATTTTCCATGAGGAAGCCTCGCTTCTGAAAAGCCCTATAAGTTCTCACCAGATCTTCAAATATTACTGTTTTCATCCAGAGTAGAATCTCTGAACCCTGTGTTATTAAACTAAAGAACCACAGCCTGCTTAGTTAACAGTTAAGCAGCTCTTCTGCATGGTCCCTATTGAGTCATGGAATTTTTCAGTCATAGAATAGTTTAAATCAGAAGAAAACTCTTGTGGTCTCTAGTCTCAACTGCCTGCTGAAATCAGGGCTGATTTTGAAGTTACATCAGGTTGTTCAGGGCTTTGTCAAGTTTTGAATGTCTCCAACAATTGAGATCACAAACCCTCTGGCAAACCTGCTGCTGTCCTTGACCGCCCTCAACTGTGGGGGAAAAAATGATGTTTATGTCCACTGGTTCTGAAACTCTCATGGTCTCCACAACTGAAGCTGATGTAGATATTCACATTCCCTACTAGCTCTTTCATAATTGCACGTCCTGCAAAACATTTCCTTCAGTTGGCCTGTCCAGTGTCTGCAGTAAAGAATTGTCACCAAGGTGCTCAAATCATCTGGATTTTGAAAATAAATCCTCCATATTTAATGTTTCTGGGGAAAATGCTAGACATCTGTAGCTAGAGATCCTTTGGAAGATAGATTGACATTAACACAAGAATGACGGGCACACTTCAGCTCATCCTGAAGTAAACATCCATAAAACGTTATGTGAATGGCACCTATTTCTCTTCACTGATGGCTGTACTATGTATATCATGGATACCTAAAATTGAATTAAAGTAATCTCACTTTTGCTGACTGTTACACAGATGACATCTTCCTGTTACTTATAGATACTGAAATCCATTCTGCAAGTCAGGGTACAGACTTTCTGAAAATGATCAATACTATGTTTTAAAGTACTGATCCTTTAGAGGAATGTTGTTGTGGCACCAGCAGCACCATATTTACTGATTTAACAGTCACAAGAATATACTTTAATTTAGCACAACACTTTTATTGGCATTAAATACCCTGGTCCTTTGCTCTGAAATGTATGCAATGCCTTTTAAATTAATGTAGGTTATATGGGCTTTCACATCTGCTGTATGTATTTGCTGACGTGTTGATAACTTCGTCTGCTGTTTCACAGTGACATACTATAATTTTTGGCCGGATTAGGCAGAATGAACTTGATATTCAGTCTGTGCAAGCCTAGACAGAGTTTTAACTACTGTTGATAGAAACTGTCCGTCATGGACAGATATGTGGAAAAATGCCAGAGTTACTGGTAGTTCAAAGGAAAGCAAAAAGAAATCACTTTCTAGCATCTTTGGGAGAAACCTGAAGCTGTTTGCATAGATATGCTGGCCTTCTGGAGAAGGTTCACAGGTTCTTTTCTTTCTGTTTCAGTCTGTATGAAAGTTACTGGAAATGGAGTGAAAAGGTGTTTTTAACTTGCAGGCTTCTTTCCCTGCCAAAGAGCCTCATTCTCAAACCAGGCTAAATATCTCTCCCTAATTAGTAGCAGATGCAGCAGTACGTGCACTAGCATGTGTCAAGGGGACATTTAGAAATCACAGCAGACGTTCTGGGCCCCTCACTTCAAGAAGCATCTTGAGGTGCTGGAGCGGGTCCAGAGGAGAGCGATGAGACTGATGAAGGGACTGGAGGGAAAATCTCACAAGGAGAGGCTGAGGGAGCTGGGGCTGTTCAGCCTGGAGAAGAGGAGGCTCAGGGGGGACCTTATCACTCTCCACAACTCCCTGAAGGGAAGGTGTAGACAGGAGGGGGATGGGCTCTTCCCCCAGGCAACCTGTGACAGGAGGAGAGGGCACAGCCTGAAGCTGCACCAGAGGAGGTTTAGGTTGGATATTCGGAAGCACTTCCTCACAGAAAGGAGATAAAACAATAGAATGGACTGGCCAGGGAGGTGGTGGAGTCACCATCCCTGGAGGTGTTTGAGAAAAGATTGGATGCTGCACTTAGTGGTATGGTTTAGCTACTGTTGTGGTGTTAGGTTATAAGCTGGAGTCAGTGATCTCGGAGGTCTTTTCCAGCCTCAGTAATTCCATGATTCTGTACTGTGCCAGGTGGGAAAGGAATATGTGAAGCTGAAACAGAGTTATTAGGAGAGTTAAACAGTTGTTTTCTAGAGATAGGGAAGGAAAGGGGACCGCTTTTACAAGTTTTTAGGTTTCGGTGCAAATCAAGCACGTGACCCACTCTTCAGAAGCCATCTTCATCTGTTATTTAGATATGTCAGAAGTGCATAGAAGTTAGAAGAGACGCCTCCGTAACTGATCTTCAGAAACGCGTGCAAAACATTTACAGGTTATCCTCCCATCCCCAAATCCAGAAGCAGTGTAATGACCACATTTTCATTTTCTGTTTTTGTCTCTTGCTGTCTCATTGTATAAAGGATGCAGACCAACTGCAAAGATAGTCATGACTGTACCAAGACAGACAGAAAAACTTACTGATAAAAAGAACACAGAGGCAGGCAGAATTAGGGAAAATATTTTTCTATAACCTCTTTTAGCAGTACTGCTATTATAGTGTTACTATTTCTATTCAGATGTTAAAAATACAGTGATGGGCACTATATGTTTGATGTCAATTGTTATTGGGCCCTTAAATGTAGTTGCACCAATCTCAACACGCTTGGCCCTTCGATTTCAAATGCATCATAATGCTAATTCACAGAACTATTATTTTGCTTTGGTATTTTTTTCTTACTACTTTAGAATAGTACAAACAATAAACATTTGGAGTTACATGGCAAGGTTTCTGTCAGTCTTATTCAGCACAGTGGCTAGAGTCACTTAGGAACTGGATAGACTATAATTTATAAATACTCATGTTTTCAGTGCGTTTTTATACCAGCCTTTGTAGCCTAGCCCAAAATAGTTTTCATTATCTGGAAAAAGAGCTTAAAACTATATTTTTAAAAATATTTGGAGAAGTAGAATCTATCTTAACCATGAATGAACATCAGAGTGCAGAGCCTTCAGTGGTCACTTGGCCCACAATGGCATGACCAAGCAGGTGGAGTGGCACCTCAGCTGTCAAGTGGTTAAGTAGCATCAAGCAGTATTGATGCAGCTCTTCCGTCTGCTTCCTCTTCTGAAATGCCCTGTGGAGGCAGGATGCTTCCAGGAAATCTGACCTTTTGTTTCCCCAAAGCCATTAACACAGTTTTTGGTATTAGGAGTGTGGGAATGACGTTTGCAGTCCTGCTACTTGTAGTCGCAAGCATTGTCAGAAATACATCATTTTTATTCTCCTTTGGGAGTATAATAACTTTTGTCATACGGTCCCCACTTTCCCCATTGTTTCTCTGCTTAATGAAAAGAGAGGAGACCAGCTTCACAAGGACGAGGAGAACTCCACTGTGGCCTAACAAATCTATAAAACCCTGTGTGAAGGCCACAGAATAATGCCATAGGATATAGTAACTGCCCTAGCTGTGTTGGAGTTCTCATCAGTTGCTGTTTTCCGAGGGGGCGTGGTTAATTTGGAGAGTTTCTCTGTAGACCCAAGCTTACACAATCTGACCAGCGTTCAGTCACAATGAGTGTTTCCAATTCCTAAGTGTAAAACATGATGCATGTGGCTTCCTTTTCTGAAATACTTTTCAGAAGAGCATCAAAATCATCTCAGTTTACAGAAATACATAGCTTTGCTGTAAGTGGAATATTCTAACAGAAAGGAATTGCGACTGAAAATTTGTAACCTGTACTTATACAAAATGTGCTTTCAGTTATTTTTTGTTTGAAATTACCAGACTCCTCAGGACATTTTCTACCTAATATTTATATTCTTAGATGAGCTTTATTTTTTTAACCTTACTATAGAACATGCCCTCAGAAACTGCCCTGTACACCGCTGTAATTACTGCCTAGATCTACTACTTTGCTAGCAATCATTTTCTTTAATGAATCATGAAGGATCCATAAAATGTATTCATAATATTTGTTTTACCGTTGTTAAGTCAGTATGTTCTTGCAGGATTAAGCAATCTGGAGAGCTTTATAAATACTTCCAAATATTGCTGACAAGCTGGAGGCAGTCCAGCAGAGGGCTGTTAGGATGGATAGAGGGCAAGAGCACGCAATATACAAGGACAAGCTGAAGAAACTCCATTTGTTTACCATTACCTGCAGGAGCTTTTGCGGGTAAGCCAGTTTCTTCTGAGAGGTACACACAAAGTAGAAAGGGTCAATGATCACACAGTGCAACAGAGGATGACCCATCTGAGCATAAAGAAAAAACCTCTTCCCCTGCAGGCGGAGCAAGTTTTTCTGGAGAGGCACAGGATCTCCATCTTCGGTAATACTTGAGGCAGGACAGGGCAAGGCCTTCAGCAGCCTAATCTGACTTTGAAGATGACATTGCTTGCGCTATGAAGTTGCAAGGGGTGACCCCCAGGGATCCCTCCTAACCTAGATTTTTCTGACTTTCTCATAAATAAGCCCAACTTTGTGTGTTTCTCTATGCTTGCAAGCTCACTGATGATAGCAGAACTGTAGGCAGTGAGGCAGTGTTGCTAACACTTCATGTGATTCCGATTGCCTAAGTCCTCCTACGGAAATGTTCCTAGCTGCCTGTAGCTCACCAGGGAATTGTCTTTTGCTCTGTGCAAATGTGCTCAGGTTTCAGTACTCCTGCAAGAATTCTCAGGTTTGTGTGTGCGTGCTCAGTAGAAACTTGCTTGCACTTTTTATCTAAGATCTCCAAAGACTGACATCACAGTTTGCTTAGCTCTTCCAGCAATTAGCACTGATGAGCCTGCATGTGCTGCCGATGGAGGATGTTTGAGCACACTCTGTCCCAGGGCTGCACAGACGAAGCAGAGTTTCTCTTAGCGGCTGCAGCCAGCTGCTGTGGGCTGGGATGTAGCCAAACCCTGGAAACGAGAGCAGGAAGCCTGTCTCTTGTGTGGGTTCAGTGACTCCCTTGTTGGTGCCAAGGCAATGTGGATGGAATAGGTTCAAATTTAGTGGGGACAAGATCTAAACTGGGGGAAAAGGATACAGACAAGAGTTGTGTTTATGCAGCTGTGTAGAAGTGAGCTGAAGGAGTTTCAGAGGCCCCATAGATACTTCGCATTACTGACCTGCTTGCATCCCTTTGATGCTCCTTTCTGGAGTGACCTTCTGTGTATTCCAGGAGAAGCTTTCTGAAAATAATGAGATTTTGTTTGGATAGTACTTTAGGATAAGCTTACCTGCAGTGCAGTTGGATCCAGCTCTCTGTACAACCTCTACCTGTGTTATCTGATGCTGGCACATTAACATCCTGCAGATACTCCTTAAAGGAGATCTGGCATTACTGCGTAACTTCAGGGCAGATGAGACATGAAACAGTCAGGGCGCGTGTTTGGCTGACAACAAGAGACATGGACTCCTGCATCCAGTGGTGTGCTGCAGTGCAGGACAGCAGGTGTGATGGATATGCAGCCAAGGAGCTAGGCTGGACTAGTTTAGACAAGGTGGAAGAGAAAGCACCTGTACAGCAGCTTCTGCTTTATAACCAAGAGATGCAAATCTCACTGGCTAAGTGCATGTCAGAGCCAGGTGTGGAGTGTCAGCAGCTAGGCCTTTCCCACCCAGGCAGTGTTGTTGCAGTTGGCATTCAGGAAGGTTGCCTCGTATTTATTACATATTTTCTTCCTGTGTACGTATGTCTGTTTTCCACTGTGCACTCAAGCTACAAAAAGAAAGCACAGACCTGCTGATGATTGAGATCCATCTAGGCACTGCACCAGAAGTGCACCGGTTTAGTATCATTAGAAGCAACAGAATAGGATTTTAAGGCATTAAAAAGGGGACATTGTATTATATTTCTTTTCTTAATATAATCTGAACAGGCCTGTATTACATTTTTCAGAAGCGTCCCATGGGAGAATTGTCTCGGGTACACCGTGTTCAGCATGAGTAAACATGGTAGAGCCAGTCCCACCCTGTGCTCATTTCATAATGAATTCGTATCTTTTTAGTGTGAGTGATGTGACTTAAATTGTTCAGGACTCACTGTGATCCTAACATTTTTAATTTGTAAGCTAGCTTTCTAAAAAGCTGTTGAAATGTTAATGTTATTCAGTGTGTCTTCGATGGTTTTTATAGAAGAAATTGCCATTGTCTTTGTCAGCCAGATGTTTATCATCACCATGCCTGTGACAGAAAGTAAATCCATTTATAAACTCTGTAACAAATGGCTAAATGCTGCAACAGCTTTATTATACAAAGGATGACAAGGATTCTGTCGTTGCAGTTTGGAGGGAGCTTTGCAGTGTTGTAGGGACTTGTTACCTTTTCTAATACTTGTAAGGATCTTTTGATACGTTTATTGTTGCAGTCTTTAAACATGCTTCAGTAAGTGTACACTGTCACATAGCTCACTTGCCCTTCTGGACTGAAATTGCAGAATGGAATTCACACAAATGTTTGCCAAAAACATTTTCTGACTTTTAGGTAGATGAGTTCTGTTGTCTCGATAGTAGAAAAATGTTCAGTGTTCCCTGTGGAGCAGGCAGCACAATTGTCGGATGCACCCTAATTGTACTAATTCAAGATGCTAAGGTAGATCCCTTCGTGTATTTTTTTTTTTTCCCACCCTCCCACTTCAGGAGGTTTGCTGGGAACTTCTGGCCTCAAACAGAAAACAGAGCTGTGCCGTGGGACCACACCAGTGTCTGTCTTGCAGCAGCAGCCCGCACTCTGGTATTCAGCAACGGTGCATCGCATATTCCCATGTTCACCTATCAGGGGCAACATTGAAAATCAACTAAGAACTGCAGTCAAGAAGTGTGGGATATCAATGAGAGAAGGAAAGAAAATTAGGATAGAGGAAAATCACCTTGAGAGAAGAGGCAGGGAATTCATCAGTGGAAGGTATTTTCTCAAGGAGAAAAAGAGGAGATGAGACAAAAAGGAGAGATGAAAAGTGCAAAAGGATTCCTGTCACTAGGTTAAGTCATAAAATCTGAGATCCTCAGTGCTCTGAGACAGCATGAAAGGGATTTTTTTTCTCTGATCTTCCCATCAAATGAATGTTACTTATTCTTTCAGCATTGTCTTTCCTTTGACTCACACCTTTGTAGGAGCCTGGCACCAGCTGTGCTCAGTTTTCACTTAAATATATGGAAGTTAATTGTGCACTTGGATTAGATTATTCCGCTACTCATATTTTCTTCCTAGTGTGTCCTTGGCCCTACTGCACTATCATACATTGCTCGCTAACAATACCACACATGTAATTCTTCAGAGCTTGAAATGAGAGGTATTTTTGGCTCCTCTCACAGTTTACAGACTTACAAGCCATGATGGCCTCTTCCCTGTATTGAGCCCCCCTATTCGTGTCTCAAACTGATCATGATACATCACTAGTGACTGGATACGAAAACCTACGCATCTTCTGCCTTACCTTCATGTGTAGTGTAAAGTCACAGAGAAAGTTAATGCTACATGAACTGCTCTGCAAGATTTACAAGGGAGGTGGGGGTAAAACCATAATCTGCAATAGACAGATCTTTTTCTGTCTGTCTCTGGTACAATCTCAGCAGTGGAATAAGCAGATAGCAGAAGTTAGGAAATACTCCGTTCCTGCAGTTTTTAAAGTCATTGTTGCTTTCCACAGCTCTGCCTGAGGAGCAAGCTAAAAACCACCATGAATGCTGTATGAATTCTGGTAACTGAGAAATTAATAGGAGTCATTTTCATGAGTTCAGGAATATTGGTCTTGCAGATGCTAAATGATGAAGGGATTTATTAAGCTTCCTTTCCTTACAGTTTGATATATCCTCCCTTATAACAATCTGCCTCCTTTATAAAGGCGTGAAGAAATTACTTTGCCCATGAAGTAAACAGAACATGTAGCTTAGACTGCCCCATACTTGGCTACGCTCCCAGACTGGTGCTTATATAGTAACTTGTAAGTGAGCCTGAGAGGTGTCATTTACATACAGGAGACAGGATAGAGTTCAACAGAAGAAAACAGGACGTTATACCTTTATAAACCATTAATTTCATACTGTCCTTATCCTATTCCTCTTTCAGAGCTCTCTCTATGTATATTATACATAACTCAGGTTTCCTTGCAGCAATAAAATACAATAGCAGGTTTTCACACAGAACTATGACCTGACAGGAGCTTGCCCAGTATTTTTTGACTAAAAGTAGAAGTTTGCATTGGTTTTGTATTATGTTAGCAAGTCTTACTAAGCTTGTAACCTGCTGGCCAGGGATGACAAAACTAGGCTGACTATTCAAATAAATGCTGATTTATTTTGTAGTAGAAAAAAATGTTTTAAGCCACAAGTGATTGATAGTCATGGGTTCCTTCCTTGAAGGCTTCTTTTTTCAAAAGTGCTGTAAAACAGTAGTAGTAAGACCTAAAATTCCTTTAGCCATGTTTCCTATCTCCTCTGTCTTCAGTAGTTGCTTACCAAACGCACAGTGAAGTGAAGAATGGAGCAAGTACATAATATTCTGCCTTCCTCCAGGGATTTGTCTTGTGGGGGAGGTAGTGGTGTGTTTTGAAGCCAGAGGTGGTGTCTTGATAGTTACTAGCTTTCAATATTTTGTTCTGTAAAGTTGACAGTTGTCCACGTGAATATACAAGATGTCTAAAATTGTAGGATCTTAAATGCCATGTAATAAAGACTTTCACAATTCAGCAACAAGTTGAGTGGAGAAATGTGTCCTTTTGTTCCTTTGTNGTTGGGAAGATGTTTACAGGCCTACAGTGATAACGGGTAATGGCTCTTTGACTTACCTTCTGCAAGGCAGAATTGGAGATACTCCTTTTTTGTAGTGTGGCTCCTCTAGATCCTTAAGCAATTTGAAACTTTAATCTGCTCCTCAGTTAACATAGTTTGAAAAGGGCTTGGCACTTCTATGAGGAAAAGGATCTTGATTTGAACTCAAAATATTTGCTGAGTGATTTCTAAAAGAAGAAAACTTGTAAAAACATATTTGATTTATAGTTTGGTGAGACATACTAGGCATGTTTAGGGGCCAGGTGTCAATTAATCTGTCAGCGTTTTGCCACTGTTGTAGGAATTTCCAACATGTGCCACCATGTTCTGTGCCCTCAGGGCTCAAAAGGGATCACTCCAGGGTTTGGTTTCGCAGCTCAGATAACAGCACAAACATCTCGCCAGCAGACCAAGACCTACGCTGACCTACAATAGCATTATATAAACAATCACTTTAGTAAAAGTAATAGGTCTATCTTGGGCCTCATGAGATAAAACTATGCCCTGTGCCAGGGGCCAGTGCAAATTCAGGCACGGTGTGCTGCCCTCCGTATGGTGCATAATGGAGTTGGGGCATATTTCTACAGGATGATGGTGTGTTCCTAAATGAAAAGCTGTTTTCAAAATTAAGAACACCAGAGTACTTAGCATGAGCAAACCACTGTCTCTAACCTGCTTAGGAATAGCTGAACTGTTTCAGATGGAGATTTCCGTGAGACAGACATCTCATACTAAGATTGTCACCTCAAATGAATAAATTACAGCAAAGCATCAAGCAATTTATTATCGTATTTTGTAGTGGGGTGTGTAAGAAAGACTTAGCAGGTGGCATTGTTAGCTCTGCTACTGACATATATATTATTTTAATATGTTTCTGGCATCTTATATCTTGATTTTGTCACATGGACACTCTCCCTATGCACTCTACTCTTACTACACTTCCCATCTTCCAAATTTTTTTATTTCGTGCAAATGACAAAAAAAAATACTAACGTTTTTGTGGTTTTACAGATACAACTGCAGTCTCCCGACTACCATAATTTTCCTTTTTCTCCCTTGAAGTATTGTCACTTATTCTCGATGATTACCTCAAGTTTAATCATCTAGAAATGAACCTGGAAATTTTATAAGGTGTGCATTGGTATTTCCCATGTTCTTTGGTTTCTGGTTTTGTTGCAACAGTTTCTGCTTCAAAATTAATCTTTTTAATGATAATTTGACATTTCCATTTATTTTTCTTAGTAGAACTAAAAAGTATAGTTAAAGAATAAATAAACAAACCTTCAGATTTTCAAATTTTAAACAAAGCAAAGCTGGACTGTAAGCCTTTAGAAAACTTTATGCTATTGTTATTTCCTAAACTGGGTTGTTTATTACACTTATAACACATATTTCAGATTTGTTTGATCTAGTTATACTGTCAACACAGAGATGTTATCCAAAATATCAGGTTCATTTAATCCATATAAATTGCTCTTTGTAAGTCCACGTGTCGCAAGTGCAAACCATGCAAGGTAGTTGCTTTTGTCTTTTATGCTCATTCCTGCTGCTGGAGTCACACCACAAGTCAAGACAAAGGACCAACTGGATGTCTGCTTGAGCCTCTTACTACACACTACGTGCCCCTGCATCATTTTTATGCTGTGCAGAATCACTAGCATTCAGCTTTAGACACTTCATAATGGCCAATGGTCGTCTTTTGGCTGGTTTTTTGGCATTTTTTTCCCCAAATAAAGGCTTCACCGCCCATGAAAGAACTGGGCTAAACTGTGCCTGGCAGCTCATTCCCAAACCTTCACTGCTGCATCGCACATGCTGGCACAAGCTTTTTTGCAGTGACATGGGAAGCTGATTTAAGGCACTGGTTTGGCTGGAAAATACTGCTTTCTCCCCTCCCAGTGTTAGCTGTCATCTGCTTCCCTTCCCTGGTGCAGTGTATCACCTAGCCATACCAGCCCTTGGTGCAGGAGACAGGGAGCCCCCTTCTTCCCAGGACACAGACAGCTGTGCCTGCTGCAGGAGTTGAGAGACCTGCAGTCAAGGAGGAGCGATCAGTATCTCCACATGGCAGATTAGTATGTTCAGATAGCAGATAGGACACCTCAGCTCATTCCTCAGGGGCATCAGTTTTACTCTTTTAAAACAAGAATCCATGTTTTTATTCCCAGAAAGCATGCCAAGGATCCCAGGAAGAAAAAAAGGGGTAAAGCCCACCCAGAACAGGGAAGGCTTTGAGGCAACTGTAGCGACCCGTGTCCGTAGCACCCTGGGAAGCATTCAGTGAGCAGAGTTTTGACCACACTGCACTGAGATAGTTAAGAAAGAGGTACCAGGCTTGTTTGTAGAGATCAGACACAACAGATGGCAGCACGGAAAGATTCCCCATGCTCCCTTGCTTTGTTACTAGCAAGGAACCCACAAAGACATTATCCAACCTGTAGCTATTGTATGTACTATCCCTCCTGCTTCATGCAAATACATTAATTTAGGTCATGATTCAATCTACTGTTTAGGTTTCTTGGCTGTATCTTGATATGTTTAAGGAAATCCCTGATGCTATTGGGTCCTACATGGACAACCACAGGACAAAACAGCAAGATCAGTGTAAATAGGTTCTTGGGAGCCTGACATAATGATATAAATGCATCAGAGAGTTGTATCAAGACTCATTGCCGGTCCTGTAAATGTGAAGAAGGCCTTTGTGAGCTGCGGATTGTAATTGTGTTGTTAATTTTGTTTTCATTGCCCAAGAGCAGCAGCGTGTACTCAGAAATCCCTTCTACAACCAGCTGTGGCCACATGTGCTGCAACATGCGGACGATGGCTCCTGAGCTCTGTTGTCAAGATTGTGACCCATCACACCTTTGTTGTCCTCTCTTCTCTCAACTGTTTCCATTTTATTTCTGCTGTAACATCTGGAGACTTTCATCAAGACAAAGCGTATGAATAGTGTGTCTGCCCATCCCATTTCTCTAAGTCCTAAAGCCATAGCATGTCTTGGCTAGCTGATGAGAAAGCGAGTGGAGAGAGAAGTTGTAAAATACAGAGGAAATTTTCTGTGTCACCAGTGGGACCTCTGTCTCTGTCCCATTGGTAGCCCCTCTTGTTTATTACATTACTCTTCTGTCTCAGGGAAGAAAGATGAGCTTAAATATTATAAGTTAAAGGACTATTACTGGACATATCTACTTGGAGATACTTCTTTTTTTTCTTTTGTAAACTAAGCTGAGCTGTATTTCAGCTACTTCTTGTTTCAGATTACTTTGTTAAAGAGATCTGTGTGATTGCCTGGACGCTGTCAGATGTGAGCCATGTTTTTGCTTATCTTTTCAAAAGAAACAGCTCTAAGAACAACTGGAGAATGGAAGATTTTAATGTTTCTTAAATTGCCAACAGTTTTTTCCTCTTTTGAAATTCAACTAGTTAATAGTATTTGTGGTTTCATTCTCTTAGGACTGACTGTGCTGGGCTAGGTTTATACGCAGCAGCTAACCACACATCCTAACACCGTAATAACTGTGCAGACATAGCAGGAGTTGTTCATCTGCTATTTCTGTCAAGCATGGCTCACGTCATTCACTATAGTATTGTCTTGGACACTGACATAAACAAGGTGAAAGAAACACTGAAGTTGTCCATAAGCTCAAAACTTTGAGGATTTCAATGCTGACTTGAGCCTTAAATAGCCCCTCTGCAGGTTGATCGTTACATGTGGTGAGCACTGAGTGTTTCAGAGTAGGTGGAAGCAATCAACATAGCCTCTCTAGGCATAATTATTTTTTTCAAAGACTGCATTCCTTTTAGCCCACGATGGTGCTGGAAGCCACAGGACGAGCCTCGCTTGGAGACTTCCAACTCAGCTTTGCAGGTCATGGGGGAAACTCTGTAGCACTTGCCTTCCTAAAGCCAGGAGGATTGCAAGCTGGAGAGGAATGTGTCTCTAGAAATGCAAATAAGCAGCAGACTTAAAGTGCTGAGCTCAGCTTCCCTGAAGTTAGTCCAGTGCTGTGACCAGGATTCAGTGCTAATGAGTCTGCCGAGGAAGGGCTTTTTAGAGGAAACTGTTGTTCTTTTGTTACAGTCTCTACTACAGAGTTTCAGGTGACAAATCTGTTTTTCACAGTCTGCAAGGTTCATCACTAACAGTTTATGTAAACTTCTCTGACTGTTCAGGATTGTTCTGGCCTTTATTGATGAATTCACTTCTTGGACATGCCAGTAAGTGCAGGTAGTTCTGAAATGTTGCAACATGTTCTGCAGACTGTCTGTTGTTGTTTGTCTAGTCGTCTTCTTGTCATGAGCTTTTGGAGATCTAATCTTTGCTGTAGCTTCTGCCTTTCTGTTGTGTTTCTTGAATGTCAACCTTCCGCAGGAAGATTTTGCTCTTTCTTTTTATCTGTTTTCATTTAAAAATAATTTTGAAGGTACCAGAATAACAAAGATTGAATCTTCTGAAGACCAATGTTTGTTTCAGGTGAGGGTTTTTTTGTCTGTTACTGACAGCTTGTGGATGAGCCTAGGATGGTTCTTAAGACAAATGCCAATTTGTGCAGGTTTTACCTTCTGACTTTTTAGAAAACCAGAATAAATATTGCTTGTGACTTCAGTACAGAAGAATTGATGTTGCTTATTTCAGTTGAATAATCGTGTACATGTGCGCATGGGCTTTCTGTCCACAAGCAGGTATATGTCACTGGAAACTTACAGTCTTTATCTCCTTATGTAGAATTTTTAGCCAGCCTCCTGCTATAGCTTCTGGCCTCACTGACGATCACTCAAGCACTCAGCCAAATGTTTGTTTCACCAAGTAAGGCAGTGGGGAGTGCTGGCCTCCCTTGTGCCATCAAGTTTGTGCGAAGCTGTCTCTCACTATGCAGACTTGGAAACAGCTTCGCATCTCCTGCCCCTGACATCAGCTTGGCACTGAGCAGCCATTCCTCCCTGGATCGGAAGCGTCCCCTCTCCGTGCTCCGCAGCTCTGTGGAGATGGCAGTAACTGATGTGCAGCAGGGTGTACAGGGACAGGCGGTGTCCCTCCCCATGGGGGGACTGGGGGACTCCCCACCAGCATGGGACCACCTGCATGGGAAATGAAACCCCCTTCTAGTGGAGGGACAGGCAGCTCTGGCCCTCAGTCAGACAAAAGCAAGCTTCTTGTTGCAAATACAGCTGTTTGGAATACAAACAGTCACAGAATTTAGGTTCATTTTTAGTATTTGTTTAGAGGTTGCTTTCTACAGCATACATTTAAAAAGCAGCAGCTTCCAAATGTAAATGTCTTTAAGATTTATACTTCATGGCTTTGTTTTCTGTCTTCTTTCTGCATGCCTTTTTTTTCTGTTTTTTTTGTTGCCTTTTTCCGCCTACTTACTCTGGGCTGCTTGTAGCTCAACATAACATCTAAGTGACTGAAAATACAGTGATATTTAAAGGTTAGATGAGAGGTTCAACATTAAATCTCAAGGTAAAGACTCTGCAGTCATCTCTGACAGCTTCTGTTGAAACATGGGTCATAATGTATAGATTCTCTCACCTTTCCGAACACTCCGCAGCCCTGCAGGGCCATGAAGATTTAGCATTTGCTTGAATAAACTGTGACAATATGATGTAGTGTATAATTGAGAGTTGGATCTAAGTAAAAGGGTAGCATTTCACAAGGTCACTTTTGTTGCTGTAACAAAAGCAGCTGGCTGTACAGCAAAAGAATGGGAAAGATTAAGAAGACTTTATGAACCCAATTAGATTTGCAGTAAAGAAACATAGTGTACTGTGGGGGATGTGCTAGGTTAGTCATCATAAATGTTAGATTTTCTCTCTTCAGATATTAATTTGTCATCAAAATCTGATCAAACATGTAATTTGTCCTTTCTTTCAGCAGATTTTATTTTATGTAAGTGCATTAATGACAATGAGCCAAAGCTGGTTAGTTTTCCTTTCATTTTCTTTCACATGACAACATTGCACATTAGCTACATTAAATCAAGTTGCTTTTTGCCCTAACATATTCTAATTCTAGTCTCACCATTCAGTCTATTTCTGTTTTCTTAAATTACATCAATATATCCATAGACATTTCAGACTCTATATGAATAAGAAAAAATACTATCCATAACATTGCAAATTTAAGAGACCTGTAAGGCAGTGTATTTTATTTTTAAAAGAAATCATAACTCGCAAAATCTCACATTTTCTGGATATTACTGCTGAGGGTGAGGCTTCTGTGAGCTATGCACTGGTACTTTTGGGTGACTTCAATCACCCAGATATTTGCTGGGAAGGCCACACAGCTAGGCACACACAATCCAGAAGGTTCCTATAGCGTATCAATGATAACTTTCTGATGCAGGTGGTGGAGGAATCAACAAGGAAAGGGGTTCTGCTGGTTCTAGTATTAAAGGTCTTTTTCAACCTAAATGTTTCTGTGATTCTGTGATTCTTGAATGAATACCTTAATCCCAAGTGCCTCAGCGTGCCAAAAATGTCATCTTGACCCTTTTTGTATCATTACAGCTTGTGGTGGTTGCTGAGCAAATGGTGTGATTCTAACTTTATTATTGAGATCTCTCAGAGAAAGAACTCTCTTGCTGTGCAGAGGTGTGGCTGGAATCACAGTTGCTGAGATGGTAGTCAAGATACAGAAATCTGGCTAAATGCACACAAGGGATCTGTGGGCTGTTGCAAGCTCAGTTTTCTTTTACTGAGGCACTGGAGCAAAATCAACAGAATGGCTACCGACTTAAATGGTGCGTTTGTTGACACAGAATAGCAGAGGAATACTGAGATAAAAATGAAAAGAACAAGGGAAGTTGGGCCAGAAAGAAGGTGATGTGTAGTCACTGTTGGAGATGAGTTCTGCAGTACCTGCCTTCAGGCTTTCCAAAGCTACATGGTCTTCAGAGCAGGAAACATATCCCGTAGTAATAGCTAGTGTAAACCTGTAGCACATGTATCGGTGATTAATACAAGCATTTAGAAACCTGAATGTAGATGTAGCTTCCTAACTGATTACCAATGCAGTGTCTGACAGGTTAAAGCAAATTGCTGGTGCTAGGATTTTCTGAGTACCTCATTTTGGCTTTGGCAACTGTTCTTCCTTCCTGCTTTCTAAAGTCATTTGGGGTTCGCTTTTCTTCTTGCCTTGTCTTCCCCCTGCTAAAAGCAGAAACAAGCATCTGTTACAAAAATTTTAGAAGTACTTTTGTAGATGGTAGATAAGAGCATTTTTTGACTGATCTATGTTTCTCTGATTGTTCTGAAGAATCTTTAGCTGTACTAGTGTTGACAGTGCCTATTAATCTTTTTTTTAATCTAAATAAACCATGAAAACAGTATTGCTTCTGCATTATTGTCATTAATAAGCCCCTCATTGGCATAGTATCCTTGAAGTCCATGCTTTTGACTGAAGTGGAGTCTTCTTAGGTATGCTGAAGACTAATACAACAGTAATTCTAGCCACTTAGGTTGGTCTTTAGTTAACTTGAATGTTTGTTCTTTTTTTTGTTCAGTCAGGAAATAGCTCTGTTTTAAAATATATATTAAAAAATTTATAACAAAAATTAAAAATCTGGAAAGAAAAGCCCTCACTACCCAAGTCTATGACTCTTACCTAACTAAGCTCTGAAGCTCAAGACTAACAGCACTGGGTTCTCACAAAGGGAGAATGGGTGTTAGAGAAAGTCAAGTTCAACAAAGGATACATAGAATTTAAATAACTTTTGGCAGTCTGTCCGAAATAAAAGGAGATGTCCTTTATAAGTCCGTCCACTGTGCTTTTGAATATAATTGTTCTGTCCAAATCTCCTCTGTGATAGTAAAATAAGGATGAATCTGGAGGCTTACTTCAGACCGCTCAGCACCGTACAAATGATCAGAAAGTTCTTTTGGGCTCATAGCCAGATCACAGAAATATAAACTAAAGGAAAATATGTATTATTCTGTTAGGCTTAACTCCCTTCTGAGTCACGAGTGCTCCACATTTGTGTGTTCTCTGGTGTTTTGTTCATCATAGTGCTGAATTGCCAATACTTCGGGGGTGTGGAGGGAGACACACGACTGTTTTTCCACTGTTAGCTTAATTTCATCAGTCTAATATCCTTGGCATGA
>WEIS01017404.1:17411-31608 GCA_013389965.1 Todus mexicanus
TATCCTTGGCATGATTTCTTTGTCATTTGGTATTTACATCATCCTGAATTTCAGAGTAAGCTAAAATGTATCCAGCTCAGCAACTTTCCCATTTTGGGAAAAACATCAGTTTATAACTCTAAACGTGTCACATACATTTCCTTTTGTGTGTAAGAGTCTAGCTGGGATCCAAAATGAGTATGTAAGTCATGGCTTGGTACTCTGATTATTCTTTTGATTTTATCAAAGAAAACTAGTTTGTAAATTAGCAGGATTTTTACATGATATACCACAATATTGGCTTCATTGCTGACAGTGGGAGGAGGTTGGTGCTTTGTAAATAGGGAATAAGGGAGAGAGACTTACGGATTGGAATAGAAAACTAACACACCTTTAAAGAAAATAATAATAATAATACGGAATGTATGCAAATGTATGAAAACTGCAAAGACTCAGATTCTTGGTAAGTTTGAGGATATATAGAGCAGAAAACAATACTTTTATTCTTCTCTAGGTTGTTTTTTAAATTTCACTGGATCTTCTTTGAAGCTGGTAACTCATAGTTTATGATTCATAGCAAAATAAAACTGTGACTTAGTGAATGAGTAAACTTCCTGGCTACAGTAATAAAACAGAAACTCTAAAAAGCACAGGAGAAATAGTGCATGCTAGAATGTTCTAAAATACTGAGATCGGTTCAGTCTTCTTGGGATCCAAGAAAAGATATTATCCAGTTGTGCAGAAAGAGTGAAAATACTAGTCTTTGTAAAGATGAAACTGCGTTGTTCTTATCATCAAGATTGTAAAGAATCATAATGACTTTCAGTTTTCAGATATTCAAAGCCACATAAAATGGGAAGTCATCACTGTCACTGGTGAAAGTATAGGAAGTAACTCCTTGGTTTGCTTTGAGGACTGAAATTTTGCTTGGTGCACGAGCCCTTGCTTTGTCAGGTGAATCTTGTAGCAGGACTTTTCAGGGGAATCTCTAAATGATAGGTCAGTAATGTCCCTTGGAATTTCACTCTAGGTGTAGAGGGAAACAAATGATCCTCGTAGTAACAGTCTCTGGGCTGTTTTTTGTCTCCATAGTTTTTATATTGATATGTGATGACTCTAACAGGGAACTTTCCTCTGGACTGAAGAACAAGATTGCTGCTGACTTTCAGGAGTTTTCTTCAGAGATATTCAGATAGCTGTTCTGTGGATAAAACTGACATTTTTCCTTCACTTACTACACTTGACTAAAAACCACACCAAATTCTACTACCTCAAATTTCAGACAGAGATTGATGATTTTTACTCCATGAAAATTTGGTGGAGTATGAGGTAGAATTTTTCAGTCATGTATGCAAGTGTGACTGCACCTAAACCAAGCAGTCATTGTTTTGAAGGATTGTTAAAATTTGCATCAGCCAAAAGTAGCTTGAAAGTTTAACAATAAGAAGTATAAAAATTTACAGCTTGATTCTGGTCTTCCAAAAACAGCGTGAATTAAAGGGATCAAAGGTTAAGAACAAGACCAGATTGAGGACCAGTGTCTTCATGAGTTACTCATTCAAATGTAATGAGGGTGTGGAGGGGGAGTAAGTAACGAGAAACATCAGGATGCATTTGTGCATAACCAGCACTTCTTCAGTGGTGAAATAACAAGAGTTTGAGACATAGTGTCATTGGTAATTGGCAATACACAGATGTGTCTATGTAGCAAAACCTGGAAAATTCGTGGCCCTACTTTTATGGGGCACTGATTATAGTGGACCTAATGATTGAAATCTTGGTAGATTTGGGAGGAAGACCTCAGTATTTCTGTTGCACTGTCATTATTCTACAGGTGTCCTTAAACAGGTGCATTGTTTACTTGTTTCTCCTCCCACTGTCCTTACAACCACCTGCTTTCTCCTCCAGTCTCTTACCTCAGTATCTCTCTTGGGTGATCCCAGATACATGCAATTTCTTCTTTACTTATCAGACTATATATGTTCCAGATCAAGAGTTTGTCGTCTTCACTATTTAAACTGAGTGAAAGTGTGATTGCATATTTGCATCAGTTTGTCAATATTACATTTCTTCTGCCTTTACCTCAAGTCTTTTTGGTGCCCTTTTCTGTCTTCCTCTCATACACCCTTATGTGTCCTCTTGTGCTTTTCTTTCCAAACATATCTTTACTCATCCTTTTTCCTCCTGTTTATCATTCTTTATCTTGTGCTCCCTGCTTTTGCTCCCTTTGTCCAGTCCCACTGCAGATGTTAGCTGTGCTATAACTTTTCCTTTGCAAAAAACACTCTCCATATTGTTCTTACATTGGCACGTAACGTTGTTTACTTTCCTGATGCCATTGTGAAGTGCCCAGTCTGCCACAGTGCTCTGCTCTCCCCAAGGGCACCTCTGCCTGGCCCTGGCACTCAAGGCTTGGACCTCCTTTGTCCCCTGGACAGATTAGAACGTGGCTATCCTGTGTGAGTACTCACTCCAGTGCTGTCAAAGTGGCCCCTCTACACAGCTTCTTGTTTATAGGAGATGAGCTAATGTTTGAACAAGGGAGGTAAATTGTCAGATTTAGCTAGGACCATCACAATTTGCCCTAGCATGATTTTTCCATGAAGGTAATTGCAAAGTTGCAGTCCTGGATTCACACCTAACAGCCTTACTCCCCAGATTCTCTGAGTACTTTTCTCTTAGAGTTTGGGGAGATGAGTGTCAGATTGGAGTTTGGTTTGGGATGCCATATTATACTTCAGTTTGCCTTTCTGGAAAAATTTTGGTCCTGGTTCTGAACCTGGTTCTCTGATGGAAGCTGCCGTGTTTGGAGGGGCTGTGTCTCAGCTAGAACATCCTCTCGCCACTGCGTCATGGCTTTATGATGGTGAGCAATGGGTTTGCTTTTAGACAACTGTTAACTTTGAACTGGGCTTCAGACTAGAAATTGCTTGTACAGGTTCAGGAAGAAGAGGGATGTTGGAGATTTTTGTTAGTTCCGCATAATTTGTTTGCTCTGAGAAGGCCATGGGAGACCTTTTGTGGTGTTTGCTTGTTGCTCATACTGTTTACCCACAGGACATCATTTGTGCTTCCATTTTTCTTCATATGCTCCACAACATAATGTTAGTCAGTACTGAATATCTACAGCAATGACCATAACAGATAAAAGGATTGTTCACTGTACTTTGATACATACTTCCTGTAAAATGTAATTTCAATTTGCATTACAGGTATATAAGCAATTAGATAATTGCAAACGGGTTTGTTACATTAACTGTCTTTCATTTACCAGTACTGAGACCTGCAGCTCTGCTTCCCTTTATATGTGACATATGTCAGAAGGCCAGCTGATACAGCTTGCCTGTGACAGAAATCGTGTGATTCCACCATGGCACATTGGCAGGGATGTTTGAGAAAGCACATGCCAAAGAGCATGGAACACGGTACATGTCCACAGCTTCACTCATCCCTTACTGTCTCATGGGCAGTAGTACAAAGTAACGCTGCCTGATTGTTTTTCCCCCAGTCCTGAGCTTTATTTACTTAATTTTTGTGTGTACCCTTATGGATACCACATCAGTGGGCCACATCGATTTCTGTTTTGTGGATACTCAGTAGCACAAAGAGTGTGGGAAGCTGGCATAGCCATTGGACTTTGATACTGGAGAAAAGCTCTGCCTCTGCAAGGCTTTTATTATTTTGACTATATCAATCTCACTTCACAAAAAAGAGGGAGAAGTTTGTTCTGAAATCAAACAGCCTCAAAGAGAAGAACCATTACCTCTTCATTCAGTGTTACCAAGCTCCAGGACTGTGGGGTTTTTCTTTTTTGGTTTTGTTTTATTACATTGCAGACTTGCTAAAAAATCCTTCTGGCATTCTTCAAAACACTGTGCACACCCCCCCATCTGGTATGCAGGGATGTCTACATATTATTGCTCAAAGTAGCAGTCACCAAATTAGTCTTCAGTGCATAGGTAAAAATACGTTTCTTTTTCATGCTCATCAGGAAAACACGTATATTTATCAAGAATATTACGACATTTAGATTGGCTCCGTGGGCAAAATATTCTCTTATGCAGCATTTCCATTCAGTTTTCACTGCAGTATAGCATCTTAAGAGTTAGTAAACTGTGCTTTGTTTCTGTTTAGTCCTTTATGCAGAAGGATCTTATTTATTACTGATATGAAAGAAATTATCTTCTTTTCTCACAAAAGCTGTTTCAGAACTTTACTGTTGAACCTTCATGGACAGGTTGTATCTAGAGCAAAAGCCAAGTCAGGCTAGCAAGCTGCCTGATGGGGAAGTGACCTGGTTGTTGTCTCAGCTTACTTCATCCCACTCTCCGTATATATGATGTCTGACAATTTGTTAGTACTAGACTGTACCTATTTAAAATATCATCCACAGACAGCAAATGTTGTTTGTTTTGCTGTGAAGTTTCAACAAATCAGAATTTCCTGGTACCAGAAACATCAACCTGCCCGTATTAAAGTAAATTGGCCAACATTTGTTGAGCTTGGTGGATTCAGGAGCAGAACGTAATTGACAGAGCATTCACTTTCAATGTATAAATTTGAGCTACAGTAAATAACACTCTAGGTCTTCATAACTGTTTCCAATTTTAAATGTAGTTAATTCCCCTTTTTACATTTCCACTTCCGTCTTTCTCTGTTATGCCCTAGCAATGACACATTGCGTATGCTTTGAGTGGATTATATGAAGATATATAAATTGTTGCATAAGATTTTTTCTATCACTGATTTGCATACTGGAAGATGTTATTCTTCTACCAGGTTAAGTTTGCTCTAGATTTAATAGGTATCATAAGTTCTGATAACTGATAATTCTAGATAAACCTTCCAAAATTACCCCAACCAGAAATACTTCATTTTCTAAGGAAAAACATACTGTCTTTCCTTAAATCTCTGTTTAGTTTGCTTGATATGTTTGGATCGTTCATGTCCTCATTATTATTTCACCTGCTTAAGTCCCTTATTACTAAGAGATGTTTCTGTACAACTTTTATACTGCTGCACCATTGTTCCCACAGAAGTACGAGAGTTCTGGTGGCAGCAGGGCTTTCTCCAAGATGATGATAACCTATTTTGTCACACTCCAGTTATAAACTTCATCTCCTTACTCTTCCACACTCAACGCTAGCTCCCTTTAAAATTAAATGTTACTAGAGAGACTTGTAAGCAAAGGAAACCCAAGAGAACTTACTCTCTAAAGTTATTAGCCTTCTGACTCCTCTAGATTTTAGGATTTTTTTTTGTTTTAGAGTCCATCGCTGTATAACTTCCAGTAAGGTGCAGTTACAGCACCATATTTTTTTTTTTAAGATTAAAGAATATATAGCATTGAAATGTCACTAAATGCAAAATTGCACGCTGGTGACCGACAAACAAATGTAAGCAGAAGAGATGGCATATCTGCATTCCTGATTCTTTCCATAAACCACACTGTTGTTTTAGCTACTGTTCTGGCACAGTTTCTTCTGGCTGAGACAGAGCTTAGACCATGGCTAATCTGTGGTCATAACATAATGAGAGCAGAACATGAAGAGATTTTACTCTTTTGCAGTTCAGCTGTGGCAGCTGAATATTTACCTTCAGCAAAACCCAGGGGCAGGACTAGGAATTATTCTTCCAAACTTTCTTAGTAGTCACAGTGGAAGCCACGGATAGACCATTATCTTCCACGTTTTCTGCTGTTGAATCTGCATGTTCAGCCAAGCCATTACCTTGAGTGAAGTGAGTGGTTTTATTCATGACAATTTGGATGGAACTTATTTGATAAGGTAGGAGAAGAGCAAGTGTGTATCCGTGTTTTGTTTTTCTTTTCTAGTCTGTTTAAAATCTTGGGTTAATAGCCTTTACTTTCAGTACCCTGCTTTCTTTATTCCTAAGAGGATTCAGCTGAGCTATTGCGTTCATTTGTCACATTCTGGTACAGTGTGTTCAGGAGATGGAGCTCATGCAGGGTCCTGTGCAATGTAGATAATTGACTTGTGTGGGAAACAAGGAATGCAGGAGATCTACCCCAGAGTGCCAAGCCTTATACAAGTCAATATGACACAGTTTCCTCCAGTTAGTCAGAAAAGCCTGCAGTTGTGAAGGCTGGAAACTTGACACAGAAACTAGAAACAATCAATCAGAAGATAATTTTTCTTACAAGTGGAACTGGTCATAATAGATACAGATGTATAAACTGCTAAACAAAGAGTTTATGAATCCCAGACAAAACCGCTCCCTGCTCAAAATTTCTTGTGCCTGTTGAAGGAACACCTGTGAGACAAAGAGTTAACAGTCCCCTCACGACGAAGTGGAAGAGAAAGTAGGACCTTAGGGATATGTTCCTCTGAAGTCAGAGTGTAAGAGACCAAGGTTTAACCTGCATTAACCTCTCCATTGTAACTGATGCCACTTCTGGCTGTGTTATGATGCATTTTCTTAGAAGAGTGTGTACATCTTACAGGCCTTAGTTTAGCTCATATATAAAGCTGGTGAATTCAATGGAATTCACTACTAAGAGATTTTAGAGCCTATATCCAACATCATGCTGGACCTCTCAAAATGTAAGTGAAGTTTGATTTCATTTAGGTTATCATGTTAAGAAGAGACTGTGACTTTGTTTACCCCTGGACATGAGGACATGGTCTGCATGGGCTTTAAATATTTTATGTTCTAGCTATAAATACAGTGAAGGCATCAACAGAATATTCTAATTTAGAAGAGATTTCCAGTATGTCATTTTCTCAAATTCTTTAACTGTTTTAGTAAAAATAGCTACATTTGTGATGCATGTAGCTGAGGATAGAAACAGGAAAAGCCATAACATATAATTCTTTACACACTTTCTGTTTACAGAGCAAGGGAGAGACTCATGTCTTCTAGATTATAGGTACTGTGCAATTGAGGCAATTTTACTAGTGTTTTTGAAGTAAAGGCACAAAGTTTCATTTATTTTTCTTTGGTTTATTTTTTAAAAAATTATTGGATTTTCAATAAAATAGAAAAGAGTTCAAGTTTGAAAGCTGTACTATTCATACATTTTAAAAGTTATACATAAAATACTGTTCTTGAATCTCCAGCCTTCTCGTAGCCCCCTTCAGGCACCGGAAGGTCACTATTAGGTCTTCCCAAAGCCTTCTTTTCTCCAGGCTGAACAACCCCAGCTCCCTCAGCCTGTCTTTGTGGGAGAGGTATTCCAGCCCACTGATCATTTTTGTGGTCCTCCTCTGGACCCGCTCCATCAGGTCCATGTTCTTCCCGTGCTGA
Organism: Todus mexicanus; assembly: GCA_013389965.1. Taxonomy (NCBI): domain Eukaryota; kingdom Metazoa; phylum Chordata; class Aves; order Coraciiformes; family Todidae; genus Todus; species Todus mexicanus. Next base: position 24,657 of record WEIS01017404.1, read on the forward strand.
GGGCTCCAGAGCTGGACACAGGACTCCAGGTGATGTTTCACCAGAGCAGACGGGCAGAATCACCTCTCTCGATCTGCTGGCCACGCTTCTTTTGTTGCAGCCCAGGATGCAACTGGCCTTCTGGCCTTCAAGCATACAGTGTCTGCTCATGTCCAGCTTCTCATCCACCAGTACCCCCAAGTCCTTTTCTTCAGGGCTGCTCTCTACCACCTAATCCCTCAGCCTGTATTGATAGCGGGGGTTGTTCTTACCCAGGTGCAGAAGCCTGGACTTGGTCTTGTTGAACCTCATGAGGGTCACCTGGGCCCACCTCTCCAGCTTGTCCAGATTCTTCTGGATGACATCCTGTGCCTCTGGTATATGGACTACGCCACTCAGCTTGGTGTCATCTGCAAACTTGCTGATGGTGCACTCGATCCCACTGTCTATATTGTTGATAAAAATATTAAATAATACATGTCCTAGTACTGACCTCTGAGTGACACCACTTGTCACCAACCTCCATCTGGACTTTGAGCCATTGACCACTACCCGCTGGGTATGATCATCCAGACAATTCCTTATCCACTGAACAGTCCACCCATCAAATCTGTAACTCTCCAGCTTGAAGAGTAGGATGTTTTGGGGATCAGTTATTTTAGGTTGGTAAGGTGAATTCTAAATGTTTTGCAGGGCAGGAAGGGGTGTAAGCCACCCACCTTATGAAATCTTTTATTTACGTCAATACGTTCAGGCCTTGTTCAATGTAATGATACTCATGTATTAGTTACTGCCTGCTGTGGATGCTTGGCAGTGTATAATATTAAGCTGTTTGAACCGTTGAGCACAAAAAATTACAAATTGCTCTGGCTTTGAATGTCTGTGTCTGTCTGAGCCATAAATAAAGCAGTCAATGTGCAGGAAGACTACAAAATCCTCATGCATAGGAGGAAGCATCTGGTGCATGTGGATGTCTGTACCTTAATACTTTTCCCAACTTTGAGTGTAAATGCTTGTTCCAAGTATTCTCATAGAATCAAAGAAAGGTTTGGATTGTAAAGGACCTTTATAGATCATCTAGTCCAACTGCCCCTGCAGTGAGCAGGGACATCTGCAACTCGGTCAGGTTGCTCAGAGCCCCGTCCATCCTGACTCTGAATGTTTCCAGGTGTAATGGTTTAGCCTCTACTGGCAGCTAAACACCACCCAGCCGCTTACCCACTGCTTCCTCCCCCTCCGCACCCCTTTCCTGTGGGAGGGGAAGGAGAATCAGGAGGAACAAAAAAGGTGAGACGCCATGGGTTAAGATAAGGACAGTTTAATGAAGCAACACAAACAGAGGAGAAAACAATGATACTAATGTTAGTGCTACTGAAATGATAGACGAAATGAGTGATAGTCTACCTGTGCCTCAGGCACCACTTTACCTGCTCCAGACACACTGCAACTACACACTGAAGCAAGTTGAAAACAGGCACTCCCACCCCAGGTCAACCCTCCCCCTATATAGGGACATGACTCAGTGTGGCATCGAATATCCCATTGGCTGGCTCAGGCTGTGGGCCCTCCCAGCTGTGGCCCCTCTCGACTGCTTGAGCCATCAGCTGCTTGTGATAATTAACCCAAACCCAGGACACCAGGGATGGGGCATCTGCTATCTCTTTGGGCAACCTGTTGCTGTGTTTCACCACCCTCATTGTAAAAAATTTCTTCCATATATCTAGTCCAAAATTCTGATATTCAGAGTTGTCATACTGAAAAAAATATTTGCAAAGAACTTTGCATGCAGAGTCCAGTAGCATCATGTTGTTTCCTGGCCAGGGATCATTTCACCAATCGTAAACACCTGACTAATATCTACATTTTAAGCACCTTATGGAGAAATTTTCTTAAATAAATGATCATATTTCCAAGATAGTCTGTGAAGAGAGGTAGAAGCATCCATGTGCATTCAGTCTCCCTCTGGAAAGCTTTCCAGGCAAAATAGGAAACATTGACATAAGAACCTGAAAAAATCAGGAAAAAGTTAAGTTCTTACTTTGAAAGCAGTGAATCATACCCGTAACTTTTGTTTTTATTTTTCTCACAAGGATTGATGAGGCTGACTAATTGCAACAGTCATTTTATGGCCCTACATAATTCATTTTTGACAAAGAACAGAAATTATGAATACAAGTGCACCATGTGGCAGAACAGGTGCATGATTAGAGCTGTTCTTACCACGCTCAGAGCAAGGTTGTATCTACACAATGTTGTATGAACAACCTGAACTCAGTTCAAGGTAGCTAGCAAGTAGCAAACACTGCAAAACTGCTTGGCTGGGTAAATACTGATCTGTGGTCAGTCTAATACAAAGCTCTGCAGTACCACACTTGCTTTAAAGCAAGTGCAGGACTAATTCAGGTGTTATCTCTACTGAACTAATGAAACACAGCACAACCAGCCAGTCAAAAGAGTTGATCATTCTGCTGTTATCAGTGTTGGTAGAGCCTTACCTTGAGTGCTCAGTGCAGTTCTGGGCCCCACAATTGAAGGATGTGAAGCGAGATGAGTGTACGCAGAAGAGGGCAACAAAGCTGGTGAAAGAGCTGGAAGGAGTGTCCTGTGAGATGCCCCTGAGGACTTTGGGCTTGTCTAGTTTGGAGAAAAGGAGGCTGAGGGGCAACCTCATTGCTCTCTACAGGTTTCTGAGGAGGGGACATGGAGAGGGAGATGCTGAGCTCTTCTCTCTGGGACCCAGTGACAGGACACATGGGAATGGTTCAAAGCTGTGTCTGGGGAGGTGGTTGTTGCCCCAAGCCTGTCAGTGTTTAAGAGGTATTTGGACAATGCCCTTAATAATATGCTTTAATTTTTTGTCATCTCTGAACTGGTCAGGCAGTTGGACTAGATAGTCATTGTAGGTCCCTTCTAACTGAAATACTCTGTTTTATTGAGCTGTAGCTATAGGGTTGGGAAATGCCTATGCTGTGTGTCAGGCTGTGATACTAACATTTCTACACTGCATAAAAGAGAGGTAAACTCGTCTTTCAAATTTGGCTTCCTACAGGTATAAACACATAAGAAGAATTTAAATCTTGCCTCTTTGCACATAAGGAATTGGAAGAAAATTATTCATTAAAAATGCTGAGTTTCTTTTCAACAGTGTGTTAGTCTAGCTTATGGATTTGTTTAATGTGTCTCTTTCCATCCCCTGCCATTTTTCCTGACAGACCTTCTGCAGTGGCCACAAATCAGCAAGTGCAGATCACCTGAACTGGAGACATTTTCGTGTTATTGGACTGATGGGAATTTTTATAACCACACTGCTCCAGGAACAATACAACTATTGTACATGAAAAGGTAATAATATGGAAAGAACAAAAGAAGGAGGAAAAGAGAGAGAAGTCAAGTATTTCGCTATGCCTGTTAGCTGGTTGCATTCAGTTTTTGCTGTGATATGAGATATATTGTTTTTAAGGACATAAAACTGTGTTTCAAGCACGTATTTGTCCATGTCAAAATTTGTTGTTAATTATTAAACAATTTTCAGCAACATGCATTACTTGTCAGATAATTAAGAACACATTCTTATTAAATTTAGGTCCAGGTTGCAGAATCCAAAACTGAACACTGTATGGCTTGGCCAGGGAGTTTTTATTGGGGAACTTCAGTTTATTCCTCGTCAACCTAACTTGCAACTCTGCGATTTGTTGTATCTGTGCATGGATGTGGAGCCTGGATATAGGCCCCTTTCAATTTTTTATTAAAGTTTTACAAAGCTCCCATTTATCAGTTGCTAGTTAAAAGTCTGAATGTGCAGGTCCAGGTGAAAAGGCTGCCCTAAGACTGGGGATTGTTCACTGAGCTCTGTTCAACTCTGATTCACATTCCACTTAAGTTTTCGTAATTTTCAGACTATTACAATGATTAGCCTGTAAGAGGGCATAGAGATTACCACTAATGGCTGTTAAGGAACAGAAGCCTTTTGTTCATGAGAGTAGGAGGATGTTAGCTGCTGTTCCATTTGATGTCCTGGGTTCCAAACTTTTTGATCTACAGGCACTTTTTACTGGTGATTCTACTTTTGCTTAGCAAACTTAAGCCTAAATGCAAGGCTGACTTGCTTACTTACTCTTCCGAGACGTCACAGAAGTATAGGGACCCAACTTAAAACCACTATTCATATGTGTTTAACTGATAGTTGTCAGTAGCACGTACCATGAGAGTACAAACTTTAAAACTTTATTAAATTCTGTGATAAAGCAGTACTGCATACATTGAGCAGATCACATACTTCGCCTTTATCCGAGAAATTAGAATACTGCAATAAAAGATGTGAATTGAACATCCACATTAAAAATACTTCTTTTTCAATGTGAAAGCAACGTTTAAGGCTCGGGACTGAACTCACTCATCTAACCCAGTGTCCTACTTAAAACAAGCCAGAGTATCTAACCATGTACGCCTTTAACAAGTCCTGACTCTGGCAGAGCTACAGCATTTCCTTTAGAAAAATGTCTGCTCTCATCAGCTAAGCACAAGACCAGCACTTTGTGGCAGAAATGCATCTTACTCCATTTATGTAGCATCTGCCTTTTTACTTCTTAAGCACCCACTCCAGTATTGAAGGCTGCACTCAGCATAAATGATTTAGCTTAATCCTCCTTCTGTACAGTTTCAGTGGCTCTTAGTAAGAAAAGGTATTTATGGTCTGGTTTTAACAGACCAACACGGTTATTTTTTTAAAAGATCCCTCTTTGGTCTATATTCGAGCTGAGAGACAATATTGAGATAAAGAACAACAACAGCAGATCTGTTCACTGTAATTTATTTTTTTGTAAAGTGACCTCAGAAATACTGAAAAAAGTCTGCCTTTTCCTGTAGACTATTTCTAACAATTTCGTCATTCCCATTTTGCTTTAACTGAAGACTTCTTTGGTTTTGAACCTGCTGAAAAGATTCAGCTTGGCCATCCAAAAATGACCCTACACAAATCATACACAGTGTTTCTCCGTCTGAGAGTTCATGCCGCTCTTGATAACTCTGCTGGTTTGGGGTTTTTTAAGAGATTAAATAAATGCAGTATTTCCCTCTACAAATCTTTTATTTACTGAGAACATTTATGAATTTTTGAACAAAGTTAGAATGGAAAAATATAAGAGATTTCTTCCTAGTACTTCCAAGCCTGTGTTTTAGAAGTCCCAAGGAACTTAGTCCTTTCTTACTCACAGCGCTGTATTTCTCTTCCCTTTGCTCACATCCTGCAGTTCTGGGTTGGTTTGTGCCAGGCCTCCTGCAACATCCACCCTGGGGCACTTGCCTACATCCCAATTCATCTCCCCAGGGCAGTGCACTCTCCTGTCCTTGGCTGTGCAGATGATGCAGTGCTGATCTGCTGTAAGGACTGGCATTCACTGTTTCAGATCTCATCATGTAGATGGGCATATTACTGCAAATTAACTTTGCCTGAGCAACAGTTGCTTAAATGCATATCAAATATAGCCAAGTTTATGCTTGTTCCTCATAGTCATTAGAACCTACCAGCATAGCAAGATCCTTTTGGAAGCAGCATCCAAAGCGTAGAAATTCCACTAACAGCACATGAGAACCTTAACTCATTTATGTAGGCTGCTTGCATACTGGTTTGGTTTCATTGTAAATCACAATCATTATTGACATGTTTTTCTCACTTCCATAAAATTTATGACTTGTCAACTTTGTGTCTTGTAACATCTATAATTTGTACCTTGTATGATCTATAAATCTCTCTCTCCTGTAAATTACATTATTGTTGTCATTCTAGGAATGATGAAAACTGGAAAGAATGCCCTGATTATATCACTGCAGGAGAAAATAGCTGTTATTTTAACACATCCTACACCTCTATTTGGATACCATATTGTGTTAAGCTTGCCAATAAAGATGAAGTATTTGATGAAAAGTGTTTCAGCGTTGATGAAATAGGTATGCTTCCATTATGCATTTTAGCTCTACATTTCTGTATCACAGTAGGTGTTATGCTATAAATTTTTGTATTACTCATACTGTATTTAAATTTTCCTTTTTGGAAAGATTAGTTTCTAAAAAATATGATAGATAATAAGGGATTTGGTTTTGTAACATATGTAGTGTGACGCAGACAATACTTCTCAGATTGTAAGAAAGCTAAAAGGATAAAAGGAAATATGTGCTTTCTCTTTCTGAATACCAGTGGTTGCTCAAATGTGTGCAGATGAGCTTGCCTTTGCTGTTACTCTGAGCCCTTTCTAATGGATGCTACATCCCCTTCTTCAGTGTGAGCAAGGATGGCATTAAAATCTTGATTCTGCAAAGTTCTGGAACCAAACAGGTTTTTGTTCCTGAATCAGCACTTAGCTACAGAATCAGGATGTTTAGCACTTCTCAGCTAGATTTTATATTTAGTGGAAAACAAATTGTGACTGTCTGGGGCTTTGCAGATGATATTGCTTGTTCAGAGTAGTGGTGTATGTATATGTAATTAACTTATTCCTGCAAGTGACTAGAATACCCACTGCTCTCTTTTCTTCACCTGAGCAAAATTAGATCAATTTTTCAGATACTATAGTTTTCAGCATACTTCTGTGTTACTCTAATTATTGCTTTTATTTATAGTGAGAATAACTTTTGATGGAGAATTGTTAATGTCTTAGTGTTTTGTAAGCTGGTATTGTGAATTATAGTGTAATAGGTAATACATTCTTAGTCTTATTTATTAGTCACACAAGTGAGATTTTTGAAGAGCACGTCTGCTGCCAATGGCAGGGTGCCTTCTTATTACCAAACCTGTAGTGACTTCGTCATTGACTCATAGATTTAGAATTCAAACAGTAAGTATGTAGTTAATATGCTTTTGTAGTCCTAAAATCATTGAACAGTGTGTAGTAAGAATGATCATTTCACATTGAAAACTGGCTGTTTTGTTCCAAATACTCTGTTCAAACAGTACTGCCTGATCCCCCTGTCCACCTTA
>WEIS01017406.1:0-10000 GCA_013389965.1 Todus mexicanus
AAAAAAGAATACTATATTAACATGAACTGTGAAATGAAAGGGGGGTTTTGTGGTGGGAGCGGGTGCCCTGGGGCAGGGAGCTGAGCTCGCAGGGTCCTGTCCAGGCGGAGGCTGTTTGAGCTGTGTACAGATGGGCCTTTGACAGTCCTACAGCTGTTCTCCTAATTGTCCATTAAGTGTTCTATTGATTCTCTGATTCAAAGTACATGTCTTTCAGCTCAAGCTATCGTGTGAAGTGGCAGACACATTCCTCCTGGAATGACAGAGCTGCTTGAAACCTAAAAATGTGGGCTGCCAGTTTCAATTGAGGATCCCGCTTTCAAAGGGGAAGGCTTGGTTAAAGGAGCTTTGTAAGAGCTGGTTGGATTTGAGTTTTGAAACTTTTAGCATCAATCAATTAAAGCAGCAGCAGGAGGAAAAGTTTTAATTCCTGGTTAAGCATCTTGGATTGCACCTGGCTGATAAAGTGCTGCCTGAGGACACTGGATCACGATAATAAGGAGATTGTGCTTAGCTGCGTGCACGTTTTTTTTTCCTCAGACCCCTTTGACGTATGTAATGATATTCTCATTTGACTTGCAAGTTCACTTTTAGCATTTTTTTTAAAGGAAGATCATCTGCAATTCCAGATTATGCCACTCAGAAGCCTGTTTAAAATCATCTCCCTTTAATCTGAAGAGTGAAAGATAAAATGCTTATCTGTTGCAAGGACCATAAATCTTCAAAGAAACAAATAGCCGCAGATAAAACTGTAAAAGTTATTTAGTTCTCTTCTGAAAGAGGTTTATTAATCTAAAATTTCCAGTCCATTGTGTCATGATTTGGTTATCGCGCTGTATCTCATTTCTTGCAATTGTATAAGCCTTGTGTATCAGGGAGAGAGATGAGAGCCTCCTACCTTAAACTTGATCAGTTGTGTTCAGATATATCACTAGAGCCAGGGAAGAAAAAATACAAATTGAAACATAAAAAATAGCCAGCTGAGCAGAGATTTGGACTGGGCGTGAATTTTTATTCAGAAGGTTTCCTCTTATTTTACTGAGATGTGGAGGAAAGATGTGTATCTTTTTAGAAAATTTGATCTGATTTTTAAATTCTTTTTTTGTGTCCTTTTAAAGCATAATTCCTGGTAGAAAGAACACAAACAAACTGTTTATAGGCTTACTACTTGGGAACCATCCACAGTAGTTGTGCACAAAATGAGCTTTCCCTATATTCCATCAGTTCTAGCTGCCTTTATATTTTTCTTTTAAAAAATCCCCGTTATTTCAATGAGACATGAAAGTGTTTCCGATAAAGCTTAAACTAAGGAGAATTATTTCTATTCGAGAGGATTTTTATCCTTTCTATTTAATGAAAAACCACTCTCCTGTGAATGTTTAAGGTCTGCTTATTCTTTAATCATCCTTTCCCCTCTCGTTGCCCAGGTTAGTTTTTGCACCACGGTTACCTTTGTGTGGTTGTATTTTGGGGAACCTTTACCTCCAGTCCCCACTAGTGGCGATTCACTGGACAGATTCACCAAGGTGGAGACTAACAGATGACTTGGACCCATCAATCAAATTAGTTACAGCCTTTTAACTTAAACAAGAAGCTTGCTGTTTTGAACAGAATTAGATTTTTTTATTTTTATTTATTTATTTATTTATTAACCTTAACCTATTTGTCTTTGGGATGTCACATTTACAAGCATCAGCAATGTTTGATCCTAAGAAGTAAATGCGCTGACTCGATGGGGTTTCCAAGAATACAAACACAATTTCTGCTCGTACATCAAAGGTAAACAAAGAAAAGAAAGGGTGGGGGGGAAGAAGAGGAGGGCGGAAAAACCCATAGTGTGCAAGGGAAGCATTTGACATTCTATAACCAGAGTTTCTTTCCCTACTCCATAAAAAAGAATATGTGTCAAATTAAAGAAGCAGGGCAGGAAGCTGTAGAATATGTCACAAGGAGCCTTTTCGCATTTGAGGAATGTAAGTACGTTTTGGATTCATCAAGGGGCCGGTAAACCACTCGTTTGTTTTGACCACCAAGAGAGGCAACTGAAGAGTCTCTTTAAGATCATAAACCATATATCCATACCTGCAAAACATCTTGTAAATCTACTTGGATTCCAGCGCTTTCAATTACACCGTTAGCCAGTTTTTTAAAAAGATTTTTAGAAGCTTTCAAGTGTAGACTTTTGTCTTGTTGAATGAACTTCAGCTACACTAAATTTTAAGTAAATTTGTGATGACTGAGCAATATACATTGGCTGAGCTAGAATCCAATAACCCACAGGACAAATTAATTTTCAACAAAAAGGGCAGAAACCTCAAGTGCCATGAGTATATGGAATCTCAGTCTATCTCTCTGGAGCCATTTTTGCAAATCACTACAGCTATTCATAATCTAAATCAGTCTCCTTTAGCAGCAGAAAGATCTTTTTTCATGACAAAACAGAAGATGACATTCATTAGTGCCTAACTTGCATAAGCTACCTTAAATTTATTGGTGCTCTTATACTTATCTGGGTAAGAATTCCTTTGTCTACAGCTATAGGAAAATTCCGGATGTACTACTTAAAAATATAAATTGTCACTTTTATCAGAACTTTTGGCAGTTTACTTTATTTTAGAAGTAAAACTGGTGGTTAAGGTTTTAAGACTTCCAATGGGCGTTGTTTCAATCATGGTTAATATGCACCCAGGATGGCAATACCAATATACGGGAGCGGTTGTACAAAAAAATCGAGAGAACTGTTGCTGCCTTGAGCACAGGGTGCTAACTTTTCCCAGCGTTTAAGTACAACTTATGGCATTACAGGAGAATCGTATGGTCCATGTGTGGATTCAGGGTGGAAAGCCAAACCCTTGGCTGCTGCGGTTGGTGGCTCACTACAGAATTGGCTGGATGTCTTCTCCTTGTCACCTGATTTCTTACATGGAAGGTCTGTCAGGCCATGCAAATCCAACTGGAAATAACACATATCCTACGGAAACTGCAGAGTCTGATTATTGTAAAAATGCACATTAAACCCAGTATATAGGAAATAAAATACAAATGGATTTGCTTTAATGTGATGCAAGTGAATACTGGTCTTCATCCACCTGTTTTATAAACTCCATTTCCAGTCCTGGGTACAGGCTGTTAATTCTTAAATGCCTTTAGCTTGATGTCTCCTACTTGGGATGCAACTGCAGGAAGTATTGTGACCTCAAGACTGACATACATGTCATTGCTACAAGTGCTCTTTATGTCTTCATACAGAAAAAAGTGGAAGAAGCGTCTGTGGCAGCGTTTGTTCAAGTCTGAATAAAGCTAAATGATCACAGAGTCGCTCTAGCCTCAAAACACACAAACTGCCGCTTGCTTTCGATTACAATTTCTTTCACAAGGTGAAAGTGGGCAGGGGTGTTTGAATGACAAACGATGGATATAAAATAATGAGGATGTTAGTAGCTACATCTGCTCTTTCTTTCTGGGTGGAATGACTTCTTGCGGTAGGACACCAGATGATGGTAAACCCACCCGAATGCAAGCAGCAGGTATTTAGGCTTCAGGTGAAGATGTGATGTCAGCCACAGCTGCTGCTATGGAGCTCTAATGAACAAGTTTCAAATGGCCCAAGATTTGCTGTGTTGCTCAAAATGTTTTTCTGGATTCTGTTTCTAGTTCTCATTTTCCATTGCTGAGAATATCCCTGAAAAGTAACTACCAAACTACTCCTAGCCCAAGACAACAGAAGAAACTTTTCCCTCAGTCTTGCAGAGACTGCTCTGATTCTGGTAAGAAAATAAAATTACTTATCAAAGACTCCTACCAAGAGTGTAGTATCTACTGCACCCATTCATCGAGCATGGCTCCTGTCTCAGATGGAGTGAGAGTGTTCAGCTTTAGGACTGGAAAATGTAACAGAGATTCCGTGGTGTAGATGGGAAAATTCTTATGAATTGTTTTGCACATTTTTTTTCCCCCTGAATTTGAGTAAAAGTTGAGGTGAGCTCTTATTTTGGGCCATCTTTCTTTGGAGAAAAGGCAGCTGTGTAATTCTTGGTTTATCGCCTCCGCACTATTCCTGGCTCTGCCTCAGTGGATGACCTTGGCTAGTCGTTTCCTTTCTATAAAGTGGCAATTGGGCTATTTACTCCCTTCCCATAGGTGCTAGGAAGCTTAATTAATATCTGCTTTGAGATCCTCAGAAGGCGCTAAAGTGTTACTATATACTAAAAACAATCTTTGTAGCTCTAAACATAGAAGAGAAAAGGGTCTATTAAGTAGCTGTCAGTTTGGAAGGTGCTGTATGGAGCGTACAGGGTGAGTGTGTAATGTACTGCCTCTGGTCCTGAAAGCAGAGACCTTTCTGCACTGACTCTCATCGCTATAAAACAGTTTTCCCATCCAGGCTCCAAAACCTACCAAATAATTCTCCTCCAGCCTATTTTCTTCAGGAAACTGGAGAGCACACTTGCAATGGAAGAGAAACATCACTTCATGAGAAGAAACACAACTTGCCTCGTGAGAGCTGAACATGGAGCAGAAATCCCGTTGCAGGAGCTTCCCTGGTGCTCCTGTACACCTTGAATGTGCAATCTGCAGCTTTTGATCACACCATGATTTATGAAACGTGGATGGCTCCGCACTGATGCCTCAGCGCAGCTGGGCTCTGCTCTGTGGTTCTCTCACCTGAAGAATGTGGATGATACTCATGGTTAGTCAAGAGAAGCTGTCAAGCATCCACTGATATGTAGTCCAGAGACTGCAGCTCCTAGAACTTGTGAGAAGAACAAAATCAAGTTCTTGGCCTCCAGGCATTGCCACGTACCTCAAACCAACCTTCAAAGCAAGTTATGATGCTGGAGTGAGAGCAGATCAAATCGGGCTGTAATGTTTGCTTATTATTATCAGTTTCCAAACTGCAACCTACGCGATCTCTGAGCAATTTGTCCTTCGATTTGAAGCTGATTGAGAGCAGAACAAAATGGCTCAATTATAAAGTTACCATAGCTGGATCTTTGGAAAAGTGAGCCCAACTTAATTTCAACTCTGCCTCGGTCTGAGGAAATCTCTGCTGTAATTTGGCAATCTTCTCAGGATGGTCCTGAGGGGGCAGCAGAAAATAAGAAGGCAATTCATTTCCATCGGGTTTCTGGGTTTGCAGCTTAAGCTGCTGGTATTGAAATGGAGGTGAGATTCGTTTAAACCTCTTTGGGAGCAAACCAGCCATTTCCAGCTGCTGCCCTATCCCAGCATGGAGTGGTAGGAGGGAGAGGGGACGCAGTTCAGGTGCAGGTGGGATGAGATGATCCGCACAAAAATTCAGCATGTTTTCCTGAAGAACAGCGAGATCCTGGATAACCGAAATTAGAGTGATCCAAACTGTTGTCTCCAGAGCACATATCAATCATATGGTTTAGGAAACAAAAAAAGAAATAAAGAAAAAAATCCAAACAAACTAAAAAAAAAGCTCTAGGAATGGAGGTGAGACTCTGCAAACTCTGTTGTCACCACAAAGCCACAGAGGCTGCTGAGCACAGCCCGAGCTAGACAATTTAGAATCATGGCCTTTTTCCTGAGGGTAATGGGAAGGGAGCTGGCACTGCTGACTGCTCCTTTGGGCCTTCAGCAGCGTTGCTTCCAGTAACCAAGATGCCCAGTGAGGTTCCTGAAAGCAGAGCTAGCAGATGGGCAGCTTACAGAGGGGCGAGTAGGAAGCGAGTTATTGTCAGAGAGCAAGTACTACAATGAATGCCCCAGAAGCCTGGCTTTTAGCCACTGCGTGTGCTTGCCACAGAATCGTTACAGCCTTTAGCCAGCTGAGGTAGCTCACGCTGCCCATTCACTCCCTTTTTCCAAAAGATGTGGGGAAGTGACTCAAAACATTAGTGAAAAATTTAATAAAAGCATTAATAAAAAAATTAAAAATTAATCCAAGCATTAATAAAAGAAAGTTGTTTCATCTCCAACATTTATGGTAACCTACAACAGAGCTCAAGTACTTCCCAAACATGAAATACTTCAAGTACTGCAGTAGGAAGAGAAGGATTTAGCTGAGGAGGGTGCTTGGCAGACAGACATAGTCCAGGTGAGCGCTGAGGTAACTCCGTCCTGGCTGTTACTAACTCAAGAATACTGAGCTTGGAGACTGAGTGGGTCTTTAGACCATCAAAGTAGCCCCTTTTGGTTCAAGATGAAGCTTGCGATGTGCAAACACTGGTGCTGGGCTGCCATAGAATGACACACTGTGGGCTGCACATGCTGCTGCAGGAGTGGAGGATACAGGATCTGTGGTGCCAGTCAACCTTTCTGAGAGAAGCAACCCTTTCCCTTTGAATTGTCATGTTTTAAGAGGTTGCCTTGCTTCCACCACACTTGGAAGCGGTTATTCTGCTGTCTCCTGGTGCAATGGCAGTGTCAGAGGGAAATGATGACTCTGCCACGCTGCTCTGGGTCGGCTGTAGGACTGCTGCTGGAGTTTTGTCCTCTCTGCACTCTTAGGGCCTTTCCCTACCAAAGGTTCCTCTCTCTGCTACAGCTGCTCATTTTCTCTCCCACTTATTCCTAAGTCTTTTCAAACCTTCAGAATCAAGGGACTGAGTATCATGAATGAATTGGTGAAAAAACAACCCAGCAAACAAACCACCACACGCACACCAAAATCAAGGCATGAAAATTCAGTTCCTAGGTTCCTCTGTGCTGCATCTCACCAGAATTACACACAACCAGTTCTGGGCCTACCCGAGTCTTGTCAGCTTGAAATCAAAATAAAGCCATTATAATAACCAATTTCCACTGGGTCACTTTCCTAAGTAACACGGAGAGAAAAACACAAAGCCTGGAGTAAACACCAAAAAAATGAGGTGGTACCCAGCTACATATACAGAGATTTTGGCAGGAATTATTTTGTGTGACCCAGTCTGTGTGTTACCTACGCATACGTTTATTTTTTTTTACACCGCCATGTCAGAGCATCTTGAACTTGACATTAAGTGTAAACCAAACCTTTGCAGCGGGGTGAGCTTTTGCAAAAGGGTAACTAATCCTTTGAAGCGCTTCCCATGGTTAAGGTGCACATTTCCTTCCACTTCACAAGTGGTGAATGAGAGGTCTGATTAAACATGATACAAAAAGAGCTTGCAAGTAGCACTGTTTACTAACATTTCAATTTCTATGCCTCATTTATTAGACTTAGAATAAAAAGGTTAGAGGGGTGTTTGGGATTGTCTTTAACCTTGATGATATTTCCACTGAAGCAGCATAATGGCTCTTAATTGCTTAAGTGAAGAGAACATGTTGACATGTCCTTCTTTGTGCTTAAAGCTCTGTGCCTAAACCATTATGCTAATTCAAGCATTATATACACCAAAGTATTTATGGGACTGACACAAGTGATGTTGCAGGTAAAGGGCTGTGAAATGGTCTGTAAACAGAGAGAATTGATTCCAGGCCCAAAGCAATGCTGTTAAAGTCACAGACATTGAACAGCCAGCCCTACAATTTCTATCCAGATTGTCAAACTGGGTCAGGCAGTGTCAGCAGGGCTGCCATTAGAGATCAGATGGGTGGCTTTAATAATATGTAAACCAACCACCTCAACGCAAATTAACATGGAAGCAAGACGGACTTGACTGTGCCTGTTTATTTATTTATTTATTTTTCCTGCACACAGCAGTTTTGGTCACAGAATACTCAGTTGTAACATTTGCTAAAACATTTAGGTGTTTTTAAAAAAAAAAAAGAGAGAGAAAATAGCAGCAGCACGACTTGTTACTGTATTTTTCCCAGTCAAGAGAGCAGCACTGCAGTTTGAAGGGATCACAAAGAATATGTACGTTGTGTGAGTCTCTGTACCAAAATAAAGAGCCCAGGGAGGGGGTTTCATTTGCTTACCCAACATGGGAAGCTGGGTAGATTATTCGGATTTCCTCCTTGGGTCTCAGGCTACCGGTGCGGTTTTACGTTATGCTGAAATAATTTATTGTCTTGCCTGTTTGATTACTAAACCCCGATAGTTTCGGGCACTGAGTAGAATTTTGAAAATACAGTTTCCATTAAACCATGCACCTAATTTATTGTTTGCATTTCACTAATTTCAGATAGCTAAATGAGACTGCTCAGCTCTGCCTTAATTTCTGCTTGTTTTTATTTGGGGCTCTGGAGTACAAGGAGTGACAATTGCCTGTTTAGTTTTAGAAGGATGCACGGTAATGTCCAAGTCTCCGTATCTTTCTTATGCACTCCGAGGAGACATCTCCCTGATCTGGATTCTTTTAAATGTCATGAGAACAGGATCATTCATCCTAGACCTCAAGTGTAAAACGTGAGCCTCAGAGGCAAATCCTGTATTCATAGCACTCTCTAAAGCATTATCATACTTTGGTCATTATTTAAATGTCATTTAAATAAATACAAAATAAGATCTCATAACAATTCTTTATAAAAAGAAAAATATAAATGTATGCCCTAAATTCACATGAGTGTCCTTTGAAGCTGATCCTTCAATAAGAAAGAAACTGGAGAATCAACAGACCTGTTTATAGACAAAAATATGGACTAGTGCTATCTATTTCTTCAGAGCAGCAAAGTCACGTATTTAAAAGCAAAGCACACCTTGGTCACACATCAGCATCTCTTTTTCCACCCTGGGATATTTTTTATTCAGTGTCATCTTATAGACTGCTGCATCGCTAGAAGAATTACACTGCAAAAACATTACCTGAGCATGCTACTCAAAAAGGTTTTGGAATTCTGTGTCTGAGATGAGTATGCCCATCGAGATTACCAGTACATTCACCGAATCCTGACATTTCTTGGATGAGATAAATAATATCATAACAAAATATTTGATGAGTGTGAAGAGATGTGTTTTTTAGTTTAGCTGTTGGAATAGCAGAAAGCGCTGGGGCCGTTTAACCCCAGGAATTCCCTTTGGTTGTGAAGTGAGTAATTTTGCAATATTCAGAAAAGTCAAATAAATGGATGGAGGACTTCTTGTAATAACTGAAGGGCAGGGTAGCTGCAGTAAGAGCCTGAAATAGGATGCAGGACCCAAAGTGGTATCAAAGATTGCCTTTGTGAATTTGAGCAAGACACTTAATCTAAATCTCACTTTTCAGTCTGTAAAATGGGACTGACAGTATTTCCTCTCCTATTGAGATAGCTGGACAGACAGGGAGCGTCCTCTCTCCTCGTCCGGTGGGTCCTCCCTCCTGTTCCTACTGTTCGAATCCACACGGCTGTTGGCTGCTTCTCACAAATATATATGTATCACCCGAAACAGCCAGTTTGGAAAATGGCTTTCCAAAATCTGACAGAAGATATTTTTGTCTGTGTTTATTCTAAATGGCAGTATCTTCATTCCTTTTAAAATGCTGTTAGGCTATTTAAGATTTATACGTTTACTGAGTGGTCACTATCAGGTTGAAAAATGATATGTATTATCTTCAAAAGCAAATTTTCTTGCCTGGTATGATCAACAGCCCTTGAACTGTAAGAATTCTACCAGACTAAAATATGTTGCAACATTTCTTTAAGTTACTTACTTTCTGCTTTACTCTCACCTTGGGAAATGAAAACAGAATAGTCTGCCTCATTCACTTCTCAATATTTTGAATTTCAAGGAGTTTCAGTTTTTCTTGCCACTGTAAGAAGCCAAACAGGGAAATGAAGACTCCTATAAAACAAAACAACGTAAAGTGAAGTGGATTTTTTAGAAAGAATTAGGTCAGGTCAGATGTTTGCTTCAAAGAATAACATGATTCTCTGATTTTATCTTTATAATGACGTGACGTATTATGGCAACATGTAATGTGACAAATCAGTAAGGTCTTTGGTTTCCATATTTGATTGTGCTGTGGTTGAAGGTAATAGTCCCGTGGCGATGCATAATTCCCAGGTGCTGAGAATTATATTCAATGAGCTTTGGGAGGCTTAGAGGTCCATCTACTGTCCCACTGGATTTTATTTCCTGAATGAATCACCTTGAGGGAAACGCTTTGGTCCAGGAGATGAATGAAACACA
>WEIS01017406.1:15000-40322 GCA_013389965.1 Todus mexicanus
TGACCATCCATGGTAAGTCAGGTATGGCTAATGGTGTGAAAAATGCTCCTTCCTTCACATACCACTCCTGCGTTGGGATACTGTGTTTGTCATTACATCTCATTGGCCAACAAGTCTAAATTCAGGGCTTTAAAACTGCAGAAATGGTATCAGGATCCTCTAAGGTTTCAAGGGCAGCTGAGAGCTAAAAAACCCAGAGGCCTACAGATGTTGTGCTGGAGGTTAGCCCCAGACCATGGGTCCTGAAGACACTTTGCCTGGGGAGTCTCCTCCTGCAACTGAAATGATGTGGTGAAGGCTGAGAGAACCCACTTGTGGATGCAAGATCCTGCTCACCTGGATTAATCGGGCAGAAGGCAACCAACAGTGCTGGTCTTCAGGAGAGCTGTTCTGGAATCCTTGATGCTATCAACTTGTAAGGTAGCGAAATCTTCTTAGAGTGCCCGAATCAGACAGCAGAAAATCTGGGGGATAGCAGGATGAAATGCGCTGCCCCTTTCGCCTCCTAGAGATGAAAGAAAAATATTTAAGCTACTGAAATAAAACTATGAGCGGTCATTAAAATTTGTGGAGTATGTATTTATTTTCCATAAAAAGTGTGAGTCAGAATTGGACATTGCAAGGCTGCCCCATAAAGAAAACTGCTGCTTCTCTTGGCTCTCAGTGGTTTTCTTTGTGGAACTTTTTCCGTCCAAAATATTACAAATCTCCAACTTCTTCCTTCTCCCTCAGCCTCATCAGTGGCACATGCCCTGGTACAAGGAATGATAGAGGGCTCTTCTTAAGCCAAACGCTGTTTTTCCCCTCCTGCCTCTCCAGTTCTGGTAGCCCAAGGGATCTACGCTTGTGATTCCCCGTCTGCTGCCTTCCTTCTCAGTAGCTACATCTCTGTCTGACGCTGACCGCATCAGGGCCATTTATCTCGATAAGACGGCTAATTTCCCTTGTCTGGTAGATCAGAAGTGCCAGTCGGGATCTCAGTGACACCTGTATAAATCCAGATTAATCTGATTTTGAGAAGTAGAAGGAGCATTTGACCTGAAATCTTTAGGGTTTTCAGGTTTGTTGCCTAAATCACTGTGTGGCTAATTTACATTGCAATATATAGGCTCTCGTTTCGCGGGTTTGTGTAGGGTTTGAGCAAACACTGCTCTTACTAGCACGTGCTAGTACAAAAGGGATACTTCCCTGGATAACCCATTTTCTGTGAAAGTTAGAAACTGGGAATAAAACCACAAGATTTTTTTCTTAGGGTTTGTTTTGTTGGTGTGTGGGGTTGTTTGTTTTTTTTTTCATTTCATAAGCAACACAGTGAACTCAAGCAACTGAGACAGAACTGATGACAACTGCTACCAGCCTTTGTCATAGCCTTTTGAACCCTAATACAAGAAAATACCAGTAACTCCTACAAAACCTGCAAAAAATCCCCAACTCACTGAACATGCCAGAGCTCAGCAGCTGCGTGGTGTTTACCAAGTCTCAAAAGATTCTGAGCAATTATTTTATTCATTAAGATGCTTGATGTCCATTCTATAAATCAATCTTTAGAGTTCTCTGATGAGCTAAAGAAATAAATATCAGTCAACTCTTGAAAAGAGAGCAAGTGAAGAATTTACTGACTCAGAAAAAGCAGCAGCAGATGAGGTCAGGTCTGGAGTCACGGGCTTCAGCCTCAAATTGAGTCACGCTGAAATTCAGATCTCACATGTCTCAACAGCAGGAAACCTGATCATCTCAATTTTTCATTATCATAGTTATGTCTTTCNCTAGAAGTCAAAAGTCACCAGAGCTGAGTAAGTGGCCGTGCCTTCTTGCTCCTCACAGTGCGTGTAACTACAGACAGGAGGGATTTCCAGGTCACGGCTGACAACATCATCTCCTCTGCTCGAGGAGAGCTGATACATAAAGAAGATTTGCTTCAGCTAAGGGCTGTTATTTTGGTCCCTTTGCTTAGCTTCTCTCTTCCTCATCACTTGACATCCTCTACATGGACCCAACAAAGAGTCTAAGCAGAGGAGCAGTATAAGAAGGCAACAAGTCACTTGTTCATGTTAAGTTCTTAAAAAAGAAAGGAACAGGGCAGGACTGGCATTATAGCTGCTGTGGATTAATATTTAAGCATACATCCCTCCTTGCAGCCTGTCATACTGTCATCTGCAACACTGTCCTCCATCAAAACCCTCTTTAAAGCTTGCTGCTCCAGTTGACACCTCCACTCAATCAGGGCAGCAGCAGGACTGGATGAGCTGTCTTGCAGGATACCACCCTCAGGCTGATGGGCTGGCCATGACTGCAGAGATGTCCTTCTCTTGCCTCTCAGGCTGCTGCAAAACCAGCGCAGCTAATGCAGAGCAGTTCATGCGCTGGGTGAAATAAACGTGGTGTGTGGGCAATCTTGGCAACCCTTCACATAAACCCAGCAGGACGATGAGCACCTGAGGAGAGGTTCTCAGTGTTCTGTAGGTGCTTACTCAGGCTCATCAAGATTTCGTCATGCCTTTTGCTCTTCTAGCTAGGCCAAAGCACCATCTGCACCGAGTGACCCACCTCACTGTGAGCCCTCGTTCTGCTTGTAGCTCAGGCTATGCAATTCCAAGCACAGCTCTGTCACAACTGGAAAAGCTTTCCCCAGTACTCTCATCATTGCTGGCAGAAGACAGACAGAAAGAGGAATGATGCTTGTCTAGAAGTGAGTCCCTCTTGTTCTACTAGAGTTGGATCCTGTCATAGAAATTTGTCTGACTGATCTCCAGGAGAGAGCAAGTCCACAAAAACCTTGGTTAGATTCTGGAAGCCCCTTAAATAAGGACCCTTCAAGACTTGCCAGAGCATGGAGACAAAACAGCTGTGGTATTTCCTTGATATCAGCTCCTAATACAAAGGGTCTGAACACACATGTGTGTCCGTGTCTGCGTGTGTGAAATCCGACAGTCTAAGTATGATGTAATTTAGGTATTTTGATACAGCAAAATGAAGCAGAAGTACTTCTCCTATTACCTTCCAAAAGTTACTGAAAATGGTATGAAATATATTCTCTAGGAAAAGAAAAAATAAAGTTGGTTGAGGTTTTTTTTAATGCAATTTCTTTGGCAGTGTGTTCATTCGTTATTCATTCACCCTCTTTCACGTTGCGACGGCTTTCTATTATGAAACATTCTGCGAAAAAAATGAGAGAAAAAAAAGTATACTACTTCTTTAAAATATATTGCAAGAATCCTCATTTCCAGATTTTTATTGCAGCACTAGCTGGTATTCTTGCATGCAGTTTTGTAATTTATTCTGAACATTCCACTTAAACCTTTTTTCAATAGCATGATTTTATTAGAGTCAGCTCACTGGACTTTCCCAAAAAGGTATTTAAGATCAAATAAAACCAGTGCTTGGAAAAATATCATTACAATATGAAAGCAGTTACAAAAACATTAGTACTGCAAAGTTTTATTTCAAATGGCTGAGCCTGCTGTACCCCAGGTTATTGCACTTCTACTTCCTCAGACACACTCACTGGAAAAATGGGAAAAACTGTCATCTTAGCAGTTTTTACTTGTTTCTCAAAAAACCCACCCAATTTATAGGGAGGCAGCTTTTTTCTTTTCTTTTTTTTTCAGCACCACCATTAATAAGAAGAGCGAAGCGTCCTTTGCTCCCGCGTTCCTTGGCTATGCAGAGGATTGTTCCTCTCCAGCCTTGGCAAGTGGCTCCAGGGATCTCAGCAATTCTCCGGAGTGAATGGATTTGGGCAAAACAGAGGACCCAGAGACATGGAATTGTAGCTTGGCAAGTGGGGCAAATCCGCTGCTGATAGAAGCAAAAAAGATTCATTGAAGAAATAAGCGCAGGCTGCCTTTACCAGTACTTGATGCCAGTAGGATGAGGCCATGGCTGAGCCCCCAGTTGGAAAATGCTGCAGGATTTGCATCCCCTCTTCAGCTTCCCGGCCACGCAAATATTTTCCTTCTTCAGTTGCTGTCTTCATCAGAAAGGAGGTGATCAGCAGCTGGTGCTGGTGGACCCAGAATTCAAACCGATCCTTCTTGTGTGGTATTTTAGCATTTCATGGGATGGGTTTTATAAGAAGTCTTTTTGGGGGTGTTCATGTTTGTAACCTCCCTTTAAAAATCGATGGCGGTCAAAGCAAAAAAAAAATCCCTTAAGTAAATTAAAATCTAATATATATATATATAAATGAAAATGAAGAAAGAAAATAAAGGAAATCTTCATTTCTGTATCACCGGATTCCACACCACAGTGTTTTATTTTCTGTGCTTTGTATTTAAACACACATATTTATTTTATAGAACAAATCTGAGGTGAAAGTAGGCATTTGAATAGTATCCCTTGGAAGGAAGTCGTGTTCCCCTTGTTCCCAACCCTTTTCTAGGCTATTTTTTTCCAAGCAGTACATGTAGCAAAGCGGCATCAACACCCTTAAGTTTGAAGATTAGGTGTTACGCGTGGACTTTTAAATCCTATTTTAAAATCGCAAGTTACTGTTCATATTACTTTTCTAAGTAGAAATATGCTTAAAAAGTAAAGTCTTTATTGCTTCTTAAAAGGCGTAGTGCTCTGTGATAAATTCTCATATTTTGACTGTTAATATGTTTGAATGAAAATTATTTATACATTTTGGTGAGGTTGAATGGTTTTCATTTGATTGCTGCCTCTGGAAATGAAAGCAGAGTAGCAGGAAATTTACATGTCATGCTGTGATGTATATCCAGATTATGAGATGATTGTGCAGCAGATGAACACCAAGTAAAATCATTTGCATCAAACTGTGACAACTGCAATTCCTGACAAGGCCTCTTAGTTTTTTGGGCTATTATCATTGTACAAGAATATAATCTATTGACAGCAGGGCTGTTTAATACATTTAAAGGCAGACAGTGGAAGAAATCTTAACTGTTTTCATTCACCACTGCACAAGGGTGCAGATCAAAAGTGAATTATATTTAAAAATATGCATGTATGATGATAAGATGCATGACATTCATCAACCTGTTTAGTCATGGTTAAGCTGCGATGGTGAAGATCCAATATTACTGCCATATGTGGTCTGAAATAGAGACGTGAGACTGAAAATTATATTATTGCCCAGTAGAAGTGAATAAACAGGGGAAGACATTCTTTCTTAATCTTTCTTAACCTTTCTACTTGGATTAAATTCTGCCCTTTTGTACTTTTGTAGAAGTATTGCATCTTAACTTCAGCTAAGGAAATTTAAGCATTTTAAGTCTGTGGGGATTTGATTCCTTTTTCTGCGGCAAAAATCACCCCTTTTTTCTGTAATAACACTAAAAAGAGAGTCTCCTTTGTAGCACCTGTAATAGCAACCAGCTTTGGATCAGGATCCAAATAAACACTGCTGCATTTTGTTTCCTACATGAAGTATGATTTTTTAAAATTAGAGGGATAAATTAATTAAGGTATTAAAGGAGTGAAATAAGTGCCAACCTAATTTTATATACATATACATATGTATGTATATATATGTGTGTATATATATATATATATATATTGGTGCTCTTTACAAAATGCTGCAATCCCCTTCAAGGTCGAGGGTGAGTAATTCCTGATCTACTTGTGTTTTGGAGCATTTTAATGTGAAAAATATCATTCGACCAGTTCATCACAGCAGTCAGAAGGTAGCTATTACTGTGGACACAGCCCTGAGAGCACAGCTCCCTGACAACGCTGGGCTCCAGCCTCGGTGAGCACTCCAAAAACTGGTGAAACACTGATACTGCTGCGATCTCCACGCAGAAAAGACCTTCCACAGGGCACCTTCAGGTCTGTGTTGGTGACTGTGGCACCACAAGGGGACATAGCAGCAAGGAGGTAAGTTTTAAAAGGTTCTATTGATTGTTCTTAATCCTCCCACGGAGAATAGGAGAGTGAGGCCAGAAATGAGAAGTCTGTGGGATGGACATCCCTGCTAAGCTGCAGAGGTGGAAGGTGGCTGTGCTGGAAGCAACTAGTGTCACCACCAAAATCAAGTAGAAAGGAAAAAGAGTAGAACTTTCCCTCTCCAGGCTGAGAGTCCTGGGGCTGGTTAGCCTGGAGAAGAGATGCCTGAGAGGGGATCTGATCAATGACAATATCCAAAGGGTGGGGAGCAAGAGGATGGGGCTGGACTCTTCTCAGTGGTGCCCATTGACAGGACAAGGGGCGACAGTTAAGATTAAAAATGCTAGTCTTTAAAAATTGCTGTCTTGAGCTTTGCTTGCAGTCAGCCAGGCTAGGATTTCTTCCCCTAAGCTCAAGCTAGACTTTCATGCAGGCACAGCTACAGATGCTGGAGGTATTTTTGAAAAGAAAGGAAAAAACTATTTCTGAGATCTTCAATAAAAATGCAAAAGTTGGCACCACACACAGAGTAAAGGCAGGAGATTCCCTTGTGCAATGGCTGGATATACCAAAGTTTTCATTAGCGCACTATTATGGTTGAAAACCAAGCAAAGACAAAGAGCTAAGAACTCCCGGGCTCTTTTTTTTCCCTGCACTTTTGACGTGTGTGATGCAATACCAGTCACCTAAGCTAACTTTTTGTCAGTGCCCTAATGATAAAAGGGGAAATGTGCAGTATTTCTTACCTCCCCAAGCTGTCAGCAGGGTTGATTCATGTTGAAAAAGGCATTTCTGGTGTGATATGTAAGGAGTAGTTGCTCTCCAGCCACCTCAGTCCGGGTTCCCCTTGGTAGTCCATTCCTGCCTTCGCTTGCACTTTTTGTGGAGTGAAGTGGGCTCTGGAGATCCCAGTGGGAGGTTGTAAGCTGTAAACATGATTAGAAATAAAGAAGAGGGTTGAGCGATATTGCAGGGAGGCCGACAGTGATGCAAATGGAGTTTTCTCTTTAGACTGAGACAGAAAAACAGGACATGCTCCTAATGATCAGCCCTGCCACTATGCAAAGTCCATGAAAATTAACGCTGCTTTGCTTCACCAAACTCTCCAAATCTAGGTAGAGTTTCATCTTCTGCTGTGCAGTGTTCAGGATAATGATAAAAAGAGGCCGTATCCCTGTGGATAGAAAAGTATATTATTCCTGCTTCGACAAAAATGACTGACTGGGACAAGAAATTTTTACCTGCGTTCATTTTGGTGGCAGAGAAAAACATGAGGAAACGGTTATGGACAACTGAATTTTGTATCATCCAAACCACAGCGAATCCTTTCCATGTGCTGTTAGACCCTTCCCTCTACCCTCATCCGCAGAATGTTTTACTGCCAGCAAATGCCATATTTTCTTCCTGGTACCCAGCTGCTTTTTGCTCCATTGTAGGTGCTCACCTTGTTTCATTAGTGCTGAGGTGATACCGAGATTGGGTTTCTAATACTTCAGTATTACAATCCTACTTCTGTGACAAGAAGCAAATATCTTTGAGATCTGATTGAGAGTGTCAGCAAATACTACGTTGTTACAAAGTGTGAAAAGGTGACCCTGCTGCACTTGCATCAAAGTCCTTGGAGGGCCCCAAGACTTGTGGTTCCAGCGTTCAGCTCATGGTGCACTCAGGAGAAATTCCTCCAGTTTTGCTACCACTATCAATATGTCTGAGACCAGGACTCACCCCTCTGGGTGAGAAGGGGATGCTGAGGGGAGACCTCATCGCTCTCTCCAGCTCCTTGAAGGGACATTGCAGAGAGGTTTGTGCTGGGCTCTTCTCACAGGTGACTGGCGCTAGAACCAGAGGGAATGGTTCCAAACTACAACAGGGGAGGGTTAGACTGGAGAGTAGGAAGAAAAAATTACTGCAAAAGTAGTCAGCTCCTGGAATGGGCTGCCCAGGAAGGGGGTTGAATCCCCATCACCGGCCGTGTTTAAAGGGCGTTTAGATGTGGTGTTGGGGGATATGTTTTAGGGGTGAACTTTGCAGAGTAGGGTTGATGGTTGGACTGGATGATCCCAAGGGTCTTTTCCAACCTCAATGATTCTATGATCACACACACAGCACGGAAAGCCTCTAGACTCCAAGCCAAATATTGAAGCAGCACTGCATTTTCCCCTTTCCCCTAATGCCCCAGTTATTATCCTTCTTCTACCAGTGCAGAAGACGCCCAACCAGTCCCATCTTTTGATGACACCAATATGGCCTTCATCGGCGTGGTGCGAGCGCTGGTGGGAGCTAAAAGCAACGACAAGGCTGCAGCGCTCTAGAACGTTTCCGTCTCCTGAACGGAGGTTTCTGCGCGTTGTGTTATTTTGACATTGGAGAGGTTGCTGCTGCATTTGGTACGGCAGCGAAATCCAAACCATTTGGGGGTCTTTCAAATGTCAGCGTAGTGCTAATATGAAATCAAACCTGCTTTTATTAGATACTCCTGATTCACCAGAGGAAACCTACAGATTAAAAAGTTATCAGGTTTATGATGTCGTCCTTTTTGGAGCTGAGGAGCAGCTGTTGCTGCATAACAGCTCTGAGCATGATGAACATTTTGGGAGAAGGGGTAATTTTTAAATAAAAAAGAATGGAACTATTCTGGAAGAAAATCTGGCCACTAACTTCATTTGACATGTGTAATAGACTGTGATAGTTTTTTGGGGACTGCACGATGCAAAGTAAAACGAAGCTGGTAATAAGCAACTTGGCATTTATTCTTTATGTAGGAATATTTGTTCCTCAAAGTCAGACTATGTGGAATATTAGCATTTGAATAAATTATTCAACACTTTCTAGAGAACGCAAGGGGAAAAAATCTTTTCAGCATTATAACATGACAATCTACAGGGTAGTAGAAAAAGAAGGCTGTCATTTTTTCTTCAATTACAAAAGGCAAATATTTATTATTTATAAGTATTCGCCTTGTATAGGCTTAAATGTTATTTATGAACCTGTTGCATAGTGATTTTCAATGTAACTCATTATTTTTAGCCTTAGGGTGTTGTAAAGGAGCATGGATATATTTAATGACACTCTGCTAGTCAGCGCAATTACACTGTAATCATTATGTAAAATGTGCTATTAATTAAACCAATTTCTAGTTAGAACATTCTCTTCTGCAGGGCTTAATCTTAATCTCTGGCAATCTTTCTCTCTGTTTTTCACCCATTAATTATATGATTACTTTTAAAGTTACATATGATAAAATATGTTTTTATTTTTAAGCTTAATATGCTCAATTATTGGTATTTATCATGCCATTTTCTGCCTGAATTATTGAAAAGGCTTTATTTGCCAAACAAAAGAAAATTAAAAAGAAACATAAAATCAAGCACTTATCTGGGAGTCAACAGTAGTTTGATGGCTGGCAATTGTTTTTTAATATTCTTTTTAGATGTTGTAGGGCTGAATTTAATTTCCAGTTCAGAAACATCTTCTCTTCAGTCTTCTCATTTTATCTTAATTACCACACAGAAATCTCTACCTATTTTTAAACACTTCATTTACACAGAGGCAAATCTCCATATTTTCCTCTATTGGACTGGGGTTTTTTATGTCAGTATTTTGCTAAAAGAAATGTAGTTATACTAAAACACTGCTCAGTCGTAATGCAGTTGACATGAACACCAAACAAACAATTATTATTGAGGTGTTATGGTATTTTTTTTACTACAAATTAATACTGTTAATGATTCCAGTTAAAATAATTGCATCTAAATGTCTACTACGCTAGAGAAAAGGGAAAAATCTCCCAGTTCTAGAAGTCACCTTGCTCTGCTCTGCAATGACCCCTTGTGGAAAAAAAGACTTGAGATGAGGAGGAATTGGTTCTAAAGTCTCTGCGTATTCCCTGGGAACTTAATGTAGGTATTCTAAGAGTAACAACGTTTTGTTCTTGCAAAGCCTGATGGTCAGGAATGATGGGCTAATAAACCTGAAAATCTTGGCTCCATTTTATGGAAGTCCCAAGGTTTGGGGAGGTCTTCGGTTCAGGGTCTCCACACGAAGGTCTCTGTTGCAGCCAACCAAGGCAGCACCTCCTCAATCCACACAGCAGATGTGAATCCACCACCACCACCACCTGCCTGTGAAACCACCTCTCCTGCTTAACCTTTGCTGTTGCTAAAGAACTCAAAAGGGGTGGTGTGAAGCAGAAATACCTCCTAAAGAAACCCTACCACCCTCTGGATTTACACAGGGGTAAGTGGGGGGAATAGGGCAATGCACGGTGTACGTGCTTCCTCATCTCATCCCATCCTGTGAAGGTTGTCAACTGCACCAGCAAACAAGAAGCAGATGGCCAAGAATCACATAATCATCAATCTAAACCATCCACTGAATCCACCACGTAACCCAGCGAGCAGTTGTCACCACACACAGAGGCAGCCAGGAGAAGCTCAGGGCTCTGTTCTCAGGTAACTAACATCTTCTGCTCTCCAGCTTTCATTAAAGAAGGGAAAACCTTTGGGAAAAGTGTTCCCCAGTCAGTTATTAAGGTTTTGAAGGTTGGGCCAAAGCCACTGGAATATAATCTTGTTTCTCCTTGAGGGTATGAGAAGGATATCATAGACTCCTTGAAATCCGCTTGCGTTTTCCAAGAAAAATTCAAATATCAAATAACATTTCTGCAGCCTGATCTCATCAGATGGCTGAATCCAGCCCAGCTTTCATTCCGTGGCATTACTTTGTGTCCCACCAGAGGACAAAGGGAGTGTTCCCACCAACAGCCCCAGGACCTGGACTGTGGCCTTCAGCACGGATCTGTAGGTCCGTTTTAACTTCTTTTTTCAGTGCAAGCCAAGCACCTGAACAGGAGTGAAGTGATTTGATTTGCAGCAACACTCTCTTAATATGATACACGGCACAGAAGGGAAGGGTGTAGTGGGAGCAGAGACCACTTTCTCTTGACGTCTTGAAGGTAGGTCCTGACCTATTCTGGCTGGATGTATAAACATCTCAGAAGGTTCATCAGCCAGGGTAACTGTTCTTTTGTTTCTCCTCTATGTTGTTTTATAAACAGCTTGTAACTCAGTTTCTCCCTGACCTTGCTGTGGTTATTGGAGTAATTTTATTTAAAGATGAAGTGTCCTTGAATACTTTAAGTGCAAACATCAATTTCTTCAGTATTTGGTATGTGTGTCTTTCCTGCCCCCAACTATTTATCTCACACACAAACCCATCAGTTGTGGACGATGCAAGGAAGCCTCACTTTCTGAAGTGTCTTTGAATTACTGATGGTTGGTAGACAACACATGAGCCCAGTTGCAACCCTTCTGCATAGCACCCTGGTGGAAATGATGACAATGGCCTGTCAGGACTATGTCTGTCAGATATAAATATTAAAAGGAGTTTCTAGGTTTTTGAATGTAAGAGACCCAAATGACCACTCCTGCAGCCAAAAGCACACAACGTGTAATGAGGAAGACAACTGGTAGGTGCTCTAGAGGAAGAGCAAGGAACTGTTTCACACCAGCCTTATGCAACAGGTTCATCCAGCACAAAGATTGTGGAGTCGAGTCAAGGCTCTAGTGTTTGCAGCAAATCTCCTTGAGTCGGTGACATGAGGAGGAAGGTCTCTGTGTGAATGTTTCTTAAAAAAGGCATCTTTGCCTAGATGAAGAACTCATGCTTCTCGTTAGTGCTGCCATTTCTGCTGTATCAACACTTTCTCCCCCACTGCCATTTGGACTCGAGACTTTTTTGGAAATGAGGTTTGTACTGCAAGTCAATTATTAGAGACAAAAAAACCCCAAACTGAATTGGGTTTGAGCCTTTTTCCTAGAGCAAGACAACAACTTGTCCTCATTAGAGGAACTGATAACTGCAGCTCCCTGTCAGACACTTGGGCTGAAGATCAACAAACCCTTTCAGCTTCACTTACAAGAACACAAGAGTGGCAGCTACACTTGCCTGCCGTGTTCTTTTGCTTGTACCAGCTTGCATCTCCTTCTGCCACATGCTGCCTTTGCTAAATAGCCTTCAAATGCTCTTTTGTCCAGTGAGGTGGCAGCTGCAGATTTGGAAGGTGGAAAGAGAACTTCACATATCGCATCTCTCATCCTGGAATTTTTCTTATGCTCCAAAACAAACCAAGGATGTGCTGCATGCTCAGATGGCGCCCGGCCGCTGTCTGCCCACCTTCCCCAGCACAGCTCAGCCACTGGCACAGCTCAAACGGCCTTGGGGCTGCTCTCGTTTGTGCCACCCTGAGCAGCCCCCAGCGCCTGCTTGTCAAGAGCAGGGTCCTAGGACATACGAAAGCTTCCCACAAGCAGTTGGTGGCTTTGCTGCTTGTACGGCACTCCAGCAGCAACTGGAAAGCCCGGCAAGACTCGTTACAGCATTTCAGTGGTTTCTCAGTGCTGCTGAGGTGAGAAAAGCAGCTGCAAGGGAGAGGGAGTCAGTCCCGATATACCTTGTAATATCCATAGGCCAACAGCTCACCAAGGGTGCTCAGTTTTGTTACACAAACTCCACGGTGGAAGAGTAGGAGTTATGGCTTTAGGGCACAGCACATGCCCACTGCCCACTTCCCCGACACCAATCTGCCCTCAGTCTCATCTCACACACTGTAAATACACATATAAGTCAAAAAACACGTAAGGATAACATCTACAGAAAGTCCCTCATGTAAGCAGGACAGGGATCACGAGATGAGGTCTCATCTGGGATCCCACTTTCCATTTCATCAAGCTGTTATCCCCCTGTGCTCAGGGTGCAAGAATCAGCTGGTGGAGCAGTTGAATTTCTTCTCTTTTCCCCATTTTTAACTTTATTTTTAGGCTGCTCTTTCCTGGCTGAACCCAGCCTTCTCTTGCAGGCTCCAAGGGAGCCATGAGCTCACTGATCTGGCAGCAGGTAGCTTGCAAAGAATCCCTGGCGAACAGTTCGCTGCAACTCTATTTTTAATATACATTGCTGACCCTAATGATGGTCTATTGAGATGAGGGCAAGGAATGTCTGATCAAGTGGAGATTAATTTTTGACTGCGCTGTCTGGAAATGCATGAAAATGCACTCCTTTTTCTATTTAGACTCACAGGATGCTTTGATTGATTGACTAGTTTACAAATGAAGGTGATAAAATTAGGTTGAAGACCACATACATTTCTTAAAATGAGTCTGGCTGGTCGTGGAGACAATGAGGTTTGGACAGATTGTATTGCTGGTTTAGGCAATCTTCTGAACATGCCAAGATTTATAGACCTGTACTGTAATGTTACAATTGCGGCTCACTGATATAGGTTTCTTTTCAAATTCTTTCCCATTTTATTTGAAAAAGGCCATTAGAGAGTTATAGACTATTGAAAAAGCTTTTTCTTTGCTAACCCTTAATAAACTCTTCCAAACAAGGACTACTGCATTTTTGTATTAAATTTAGACCAAAATCTATAAAACATGTTCGCCCAGGTTTGGATAATTTGATTATTATTATCTAAATGGAGTTATGGTTCATATTGGCTTGTAGCAGCATACACAGTAAATAAAAGGTAAGTTAAGGTTTGTACAAGATCTTAGGACACTGAGGATTTTTCACTCTTCATTTGGATTATAGGATTTGGGGAACGGTAAGTATATTTCCCCAGGTTGAGAAATTAGAAAAATAAAATCTTCGGAATGTGGTGCTGAAATTAATGTTGCATTGAGCTAGAAACAAATTACTATTAACATTTCTTTATTCTTATTGTTGCACAAATACCCACGGAAGCCTTGGGATTTTCTTAATAAAACAGACAAGATTTACCAAACAAATGAAAACAGACGACGATGGGTTTCATGCAAAATTAAAAACCATGATGACATTAAAAATCATCACAAGAGAAGAGCAATAGATAAGATATCAAAGCTCTTCATGAATTAATAATAAATCCTATTTTATACATTTTTGCCGTCAGACTAATGTTATCTAAGAACTTTGTCAGCGATGTCCTAGAGAGGGGGCCTGGCTACATTTAAAATACGAGCTCCTGGATTTTGTTCTCCTCCTTTCTACACCTGAAAAAACCCCACCAAAATGTGACGCTTTCCAGTGTTTGAAATTCTTGAGGACTACGAAGACAGGATCAAGGTTCAACCAAATACCTGACTCACAGGACATCAATAAATACAAAGATACAGAGCTGGGGAGGTCCTGTCTTGCTGGGGAGAAGAGGGGAGGATGGTCTGACACAGAATGAGATGGGCTCCCTTTGCTGGTGTGGAGGCTATAGCTGAGGAGTGGACTGGAAGGCTCTGGGAGCAGCAGAGGTATTTTAGGGGTGAGAGCCTCAAGGGAAATGCTGGATGCCACCAGGACCCATTAGGCAGATGAAAGAGGCTGCTCTAATGAAAACCCTGTGGGAGCATTTCCACCTCCCACAGAAGCTTAGAGGTGGGAGGACTGAACACGTCTGGGCAGTCTGTGAGCTTCCCTCATTCCCCGGGCTGCAAAAAATACATCCTTTGTTGGGGTACAGCATAAAAACCCTAGTTCAGCTGCCTCGGGGGCAGGCTTCTTCCTTCACCCAGCAGCATCTCGCTCCAAGCTTTGGCAGAGCTCCTCATTTCACCACCTCCCCAGGACCTGCTGGGCCATGAGGCAGGATTTTCACTTAATTAATTTACCTGTGCCTTCAGGGGAGACTCGCCTTTGCCCAAGCTAAGCGCAGCATCCCTTTCTTCAAACTCCATCCTTATAAAACAAACACTGATGGAGATCTTGGAAGGAGGTGAGGATCGCAAATGAGGGCAAAGCTGAGGCTGTTCCTCTGCAGAACGGGTGCAGGAGGTTCACAGCTGCATGCAACGGTCCCAGCACTGTCAGGGGAGAACACGGTTTCTCTGACTGCGAGTGGCAAGCTTTTGATTCTCAGTTACCAAGTGAAGAGCTGCAAGGTGAGGAGCAGTGAGAGATGTGCCCAGAAAGTTCACAATGCCAAAACATTAGTTATCTAAGGCTGGGATGTTGACATGAGCTGCTGCTTCTACACTCGTCCTGAGCTTGCAGCCAACCCTTCACAGCTCGTGGGGCCCTGCTCTGCGGTTTCTGTTTCATATAGTTGGTCTGTGGGTTCTCTTGCTCTGCTGGCTCTAGATTTTGAAAGCAATTTGATATGAGAAGAAAACAATAAATATATTAAGTCTGGAATCAGCTGGCCTACTGAGTGTGTGAGTTGTTTTTCTGTAGTGCTCTTACAACGTAAAAAAAGGTTCTCAGAAGAGGGGATTTCTGAGACTGGAGGACCGACCATGCTCTGAGCTTTGCACCCTGCTGCAGATGGTCCACGGTGATTTTTAATATAAATAAACCCTTGCGTATTGAGGGAAAAGCAGCATTAAGTAACAGAACAAACACTCTCTAAATCCAGCGCTGAATTTCTCATCACAGATCAGCTAGTTTTCAGTTCTTTGCTTCTAACGCATAAAAACCAGGTTACCTATTAAAAACACGGTGTTGAAGGAAAAGAAAATAAAAGCTGGCAAAACAGAAAGGACCTTGATATTCCCAGCTTAAACACGATCGCTTCACTCTGTCTGTCCTAATGCACTTGAAAGCAGGTTTACTCTGCTCCCCACCCACCGTAATATGAGCGACTGCTGTAATAGCTCTAAATGTTTTCTAGGAATGTATGAAATCTTCGAGCGGAGGTATTTAAAGGTTTAGCTATGTTTGAAATACAGCTATTTTTCAATCTTCGAAGCCAGCCAATCCAGGTAGCTGTTAGTCTACAAGTGTCTGCCATCTTTCTCTGATTGTCAGTGGGAATAGACTGATGGATCACTTCCCCGTGTCACTGCTCTAGACTGGTGACAATCAGTGAAATGATTGTGTCTGCCTCTACACATATCTGTAATTGATTGCCTAAACCCTAGGACTCTCTTTCCCAGTTGATATGATGGAACATTGGACTGAAATCACTCTCGATGAGGAGGAGTCGGGACCATTTGTTATTTACTTCTTGCCTCGCGCCTTTCTTCTCCCCGGCTTGAATTGTCCCACAAGAACACATTATGGTAATCAGACAGAATGTATGTATAGGAATCAATCAAAAGGAAAGCCGTCACAAGAGTTATGACATAACAAAGTCTGTTTGTAACTTTTGATTTATGGAAGATTTTCTGTTTTATAAATTGAGAGTGAGGCATGTTGGGATGGCTTAACCCTTGAACTCCTCGGTGAAGAGAAAAAAGCAGCGGAACGGGAGAATTAATGCAGAATGGGCAGAACCAGTCTTGCCTTACTCATAATCACCTGATAATAAAATGAGGCTAATGTTATTTTCATTGTATTTGCAGCTTGTAAATGTTTTCGTATGAAAGAAAGATGTTTTACAGGAAAACAAATAAATACACATCCTGCCAGAGGACTTTATAATCAAAGACTACGAGCCTGCTAAGCCTACACATATGCTTAATTTTTGTGCTGTGGTATCCGACAACAGTCCATCCCTGTTCACCAAAACATATGCTTAACTTCAGCTCTGAGCCTTAATCTTATTGAACTCAATGGGTTTTAAGCACACACTTATCTTTAGACTTTAGGAGCTTTGCTAATAGTGATGAACTTAAACATCTGCTTCCCGTCGCTTTGCTTTTCACCTCTGCGTGGTCCCACTGCCTCCAGGTCTGACACCCAGTTCTTAAGCACGTGCTTAGCTACACGGAAAAGATGGATCAAATCAAGCACACACATGAAAGTGTGAAGAGCTGGGGCTTAAATGTAAATGAAACGTGTTGAATGAATGCTGCAAAAGGTGTAGGAAAGGTATTTTAAACAGCTTATGTGGTTATTTACATCTCAGGAGACGTGTCTGTGTGTGTTCACAAACGGCTCTGTGTGTATGAGAAAAATATTTATATGTATATAGTTACAAATACTTATTCTCTTCCCCAGCGTGAATATCGGAGTTACCCTTCTGATGTTTTAAACGCATTCTTTCGGGTTTTGAAAGTGCATTAGGAAGCTCTCACCCCTGCCACATCTTTATCCACCACTAACCCTTCCTCTTTCAGGACTTCCACACACCACCTTCTTCACTGCTTTGCTACTCTGATTATGAATGTTACTCCAAACCATCCCACGATCCTACGATTTAATTTCTGACACGATGCTGTCTGAGCTAAGCACTTGTTTTCCAGGGGGAAAAACTGTTTTTCCGTGACATTTTACTTGAACGCATCCTCATAAAATAGGCCCTGTTAAATAGTTGTTATGTTCTAGATGGGAATGGGTTTCAGCAGCTTCTGAATGTGTGTATACAAAAGTCTAGTTCTTGAGAAATGTGAGAAACCGGTGTGCCGGTGAGACTTGGAAAAGCATCTATCTAGTTCAGAAGCCTCATCAATTCTCTGTCCCTAAGACTACATTCTACCTTCATGGAAAACATCATACAAGTTGCTTTTTGGATCCTTTGCTTCGTGAAATGTATCCAAAGCAAGGGAAAATCTAAGACTGGAAATACGAGCTGAATGCCCATCATTTTTTATACGGGACATTGCAGTTTTTACCACCTGCGATGTTTAGAGGCGCAGCAGAACAGTGGAACGGGCGCAATGGGGAGCAGAGGTATTAGCACTACTTGGAATGACTTTGTGAAATCTTTAGGGGGAAAATGGTACGGAGGTAAATCACCAGAGGGAAGTCACATTGCACTAAATTCCAGGTATAAATTTGGAGCTGCTCCGTGCGACTTCAGTGGGATTCGAATTTTATATTCGTTATTTACTGTGGCAACAACTTAGAGCTTTAGCCAAGGACCAGACCCTATTGTGCTGGTTGAAACGCGCTACCAAGAGGCTCTCCCAAGAGAATGCCAAAGCCTGTGGTCTCCAGTAGCATGATGCCAGCTTTAAAAGTCATCCCTAAGAGCAGAGTTTGGCTTATCCCATATTCAAAAAGTTGCACAGTTTTCAAATATTTACCCTATAATCTCGCTACGTAATATATTTAGCCATTCTGCTGACAGCTCTACTCATTTTATTGGCTAATGGCTAAAAGAAATCAGGTTTTCTTTTTAATAGCACAGCAGTCCTTCTCTGCTTAATCTCCTTCTTCAGCTTCAAACTGAAAGCTAATCAGATTGCAGATCCCACCGGGCACACTCTGGTGTTTTTTTAATACATTAGGAAACCTCTATCACTATCACTGGAAAACTTAAAAAATCATTTAAAAACAAAAAAGAGGAATAAATGAAAATGTTATGAACCTGGAAATGTTAATTAAGTCATTTTCAAAGAAAAGGCTTTTGATTCAGAATAAAATGCCACATCACTTATTAAGAGTTAACATTTTTCCCTCTAAAAAAGGTTCAACAAAGAATTCAGAATCATTAAAAAATTTAAGCAAGATAAATGGGTGCTATGAAGTTCTGTTGTAAACCGTTAGAGACAAGCTAAGCGTCGAATAAAGGTCTCGTATAATATTTTTACTCAGTTCCCTGTGTCAGGATATCACCTTTGATCTTTTATAGGCCTCTTTCATCCCCATGGACAGTACAACAGAGAATAATTCACCCTCCTTCTCACTATCATTATTTTTATCCTTCCTAGAGATGCGCTTGAACCAAAAACCCAGACCAAATCCTGACATGTTAACGTACTCAAAGTTCAAAGCTTGATTTGGATCTCGATTTCACCACTGGCACGAGTTACGTACAGTGATCCACAACAGGTCTTTGGATCCAAGCCTTGATGAAGATACACGTGGGATCTTGACTTTTCTGATTGGTTGCAATTTAATATTTAGAAACAAATAATGTCGTGTTGAAGGTTGATGGATCATATAGAAGTTAAGAAGTTAAGTATAGATCAGAAAGCCACATGAGCAACCAGTGACTCGGCAATCTTGGGTGAAAGCCTCTTGATCAATGAGGTGCCACATCCTCGTACGAGTCTTGGGAACACTTGGAAAAATCAGCCTCTTGTCCGGATACAATATAATAAAATAAAACAAGAGCCAGAAAAAACAATCCTATCAGAATCAGTAAACAAAACCGCAGCACCAGAATAATTTTCTCCGCGTGGATACGGTGTTGTCGGAGTATTAACCAGAGTATTTCCCTCTCCTGTAGTCCTGCGCTGCTGCGACCAGGACACTGTTATGACCTACGAAAGGGAGGAGCTGCTCTCTGTGGTATTTCATTTTTTTGGTTAGCTTGGGGTAGTAATGAACAAGTCACAGCCAAGTGAATTAATCTCTCTGCCTCTCCAGAAATGAAACTTCATGTACAGCAATTTGGTCTTCATTGCTTTTTCACCGTGCCCTTTCTATAAGATTCTTCATAAAAAAGTAAAATTAAATTAAAACCGGTGGAAAGTGTGTTTTAACCACTCCGAAAATGCTCGTAGATTTTCCATTAGGTGCACACACATTCCAGCAGCACGTAAAATTAGGTGTCTGCGGTAAGCATATTGCACATCATTTAGACTTATCAAAACAGATACTGCATGTTAAATTAACCTCACCAGCTGGCTATTCAGTACATATTTGGGGTCCGATCACGGCCGTAGCAAACTTTCATTTATTGCAAGGCAGATCAGCAGCCGTGTGAGCTGATCTCATCATGCCCAGTTGGTAGAACCAGACCAGTAACACCAACAGCTGACAAGATCCGAGAGGAGAGCTGAAGGCCTGTGGTATGGCAGAAGCCCTTTGGATTTCTGCTTCTTATGCCCTACCTATTCCTTGCTGTGTCTAGGATTATGTATTTTTGGCAATTTCTTTTATCATTCTGGTATTCCCCACTCAACAGATCACCGAAGCCCTCGCTCACCTATAAGCAGGTGAATTATCCCAAGCATACAAGCCCTTCCTGAACTCCAGTTGCTTGAACGTTACGTTGATTTAAGCGCCGATAACCAGAGAATAGGAAATGTATATTTTAATAGTTAGATCAATTAACCCTCATTAAACCAGTTGGTGCTTCATCAACATAAACCAAACATAATAAAGATCTCCAGAGCCCTACTGTATAAGGAGCACACGCCAATTAATTAAAAACGTAGTATTAGCGGTTTACCAGTGATGGCATAAATATGTATCTATTACATCACTGTTAATCTCTGTAAATATGTTTTTAATAACCTCATGGTATTTAGTCAGCATACAATAACTGTCTCATTAAGCTTAAATTAAATGCATGGTTAAGCATATTAAAAACACTTAATTTAAAACGTTGCCAACATTCTTCACACGAGGTTTCAGTGTGGCTACGGTTTCTCAGGATTGGAGGTGGCTGCCCGAGTTTGGTGAAATCGCTGGCCCCGTGACTTTCCTCTCAACGTCCGTTAAGAGTCTGTGGAATTTAATGCTATCATTTTATGAACAGAGCCGCTCCATCCATGTAAAAGAGACTAGCTTTTATTTATTAAGGGAAAGAATGCTTCTGTGCCAAAGAGGACAGGAAGCTTTGAGCAGATGAAATGTTAAGCAGGTAAAATGTTTTCCGAAAAAATAAAACAGAGGCTTTTAATAAAACAAAAAAATAAAAAATAAAAAATAAAAAAAAAGGAAAAAGCCCTCTGTTGGAATAACACTAAAGAGAATGTTGCCGTACATGATTTTTCATTTATGGATAGCTGGAGACATTAATATACTTGCCTATGGCTTGTGCATTACTATTCCCAGCTATGCAGCAAGGCAAGGTGATTTACAGCCCCCTTCACCGTCTCGCTGCCCCAGCCCACCGGCTGCCTCCGCCGGCCGCGGCTTGGCTGGCGACGGCTCCAGCGGGAGGGTGCCGGACTGTGCCGCAGCAGCGCAGGCGGCGGGTATGGGTGACCTGGGATTTTTGGGGTTTGTGTACCCAGCAAACCAATCGCCGGGCAGAGAGAGCTATAGCTGAAGCTTTTACTGCTCTTTAAGTTTCCCCATCGATTCCCTCGGTAACTGATTATATCACAGAAGTTATATAAAAAACACATTAAGCGTCAGCTAAATCAAGACTTTTCATGACTTTTTTCGAAAGCAATGAAATTCAGGACAAACACTATACTATGCATGGAGATCACCACCTGGAGAACAGAAACTCGTCATTTCACACCCTGTCTTTCCAAATGGAACTAGAATGAAGTCGCGTGTTTTATTCATTTTATTATTTCCTGCGCTATTTATATTGGCATTTAGAAAACATACGGCAGAAAATTCAAATTTACAACAGTGCTCTGCACTTCTGTATTGCCATCCATGTAATGATCTCCAAAGGCTTTATGAACGTGGCTGCACTTAAGCCTTATATTCCGCATTGGACGCTTCATAATAATGTATGTAAGAATAAAGAGCATCAGGAACTATCATCAGCACGACTCGAATAGGTGGGGAAACTGAGGGATAGGAAAGTTAAAAAACCATGTTAGAAAAGCTGTGAAGTTTTGCTGCTGTTTGCAAGCAACATCAACAGGAGATGAGGCACAGAAAATCAGCTCTGATAAATGAAAAGCACCTCTGAAAATCAAGCCCCGTAGATTTCCACATAGTTCTGCGTGATGTCTGTGAAAAGCAGAGTCTAGAGATTTAGGATTTCTGTGTCCATGTTTTCCTCATGAGAACATCCTTGACGCCAGCTAAGGTGGATGACTACGGCCTCCTCCTGCTGAACAGATCACCATGTTTGGCATCTGCAGGACATTCCTCCTGGGTAGTCTTTCCCTGTGTTCTTAATACAGGACTTTTGAAGGCATTATGAAACCAAAGAGAATTATCTTGCTGAATTTCTCACCCGCGGCCTCTATTTGTTTTTCAATTGCAGAGCTTTGCATTGCCCAATTTCACGATACTTCACGTTTTTCTTCACTGATATGGCATAAAATTTCAAAATCTGCTTCCTTGTGACGTGGTTCCTGCTCTCAGCTGAGGCTACACTGATGCCGCCTGTGAAGTTCATGAACCTCTGCAGGGTCTCAGCAGACTTGGACTGATTCACGCTGGATTATGGAAGTCTGAGTAAGGTGAGTTTAGGTTTCGTGATAAATCTCGCGTACACCTCAGTCCAGCTTCACCCAGCTTGATGTTCTCGTTCTCCTGAGTCAGTTGATTCATTATTCTTTAAACCAGCAAATACACGGTATCTTTGAGCAGGATGACTAAGTCAATGGAATGGTGGATGGACAGGCAGACAGCTAGATAAGAACCACTTGAGATATGGGGCTTCTACTGAAATTCTTATTAGGATCAGTTAATTCTGACAATTTGGAAGTCATTCAGGTAGCACAGATGGAGGTGTAAGTCCAGTATTGTAAAGTTTGCCTTCTGCTTTGTGAAAAAACAGCAGAGATGAAAGGGAGGAAAAAAATCAAGGAAGTACAAAAGAAGAATGGGAAATGTTATAAAAAACAGAAGAGGGAATGAAAATAAGAACTAAGTTAGGGCAAAAGTTGACATTTTTATATAGCATCCTTGTTGATCTCAAATAGTTTTAAAATGCTAGAAAAAAAGGTTGTCTAGAAAAAAGTAGCAATAAAATTTCAAAAAGGATCCTCTTTAGAGGAAAAAAAATGCTTAAATGAAAGACGGAGTATTTTTCAGTCTAACAAATACTGTGAAACTGGCGAGTACCTAGAACGGGTTGTGGATATTTCCATGTTCTGAGATGGCACCTCTTCCGCTCACGTGAGGGACAATGCACAAAAATCCCCGTCTTTGCCCTTGGGTGCTCAGGACAGGAAGAAAGCTGAGTTTCCATATTAACTCATATTTAAGGCAGAGAGCAGATAGACTTCGAGCTTGAGATGGTCCCAGCATGGTGTAAGTTTGTGCTTCTCAGATAGAAGGCAAGTGGCCCATGCCACCTGCTGCCGTGATTCCCATCCGTGCCGAGAGGATGAATCAGAATCGGTGGTTTGTATGTTGTAGCAGCAGATCCATCGAGTCCCTCCAAAATCCTTCAGCGCAACGTGTCTTTCCACACCTGACAGGGACATACTCATTTCCACAAAGACGATCAACTCAACAGTTTGGTGAGGAAGGAAACGTCAGCAGCGTTCACACTTCCGTACATACTATTTCTGTAAATCTGAGGTGCAAATAGTTTGTAGAATCTCAATTACACCCCTTATAATATTGTCATTTGCAATCAGCTCACTATGAAAACAGGGCTTTCAAAGGGTAAGAAAATCATTTGAACTTGTGCTCTGCCATAGATTTGAATATTCAGATAAGGTCACTGGTCAGAGCAGGGGTGACAGCTGCGGTCAATAAATAGGTTCAGTTAGACAAAATCTTTTTGTCTATGTGGGAATAGCCTGAAGAAGAGCAGTTCTCAAGAGGGATCAGAGAGATTAAATTTAGCTGCATCACCGTTTTATTTCCAGGACACTTAAGGTATGATGGAAGCCTTTGGTGTGGCCACCACGCCGGTATGCTGATCCTGCTGACGGTGTCACTCTGGTGCCACCAGGTCAGATGTTCTGCTTCACTGTGAATCTGAATCTGATGGAGAGCGATGTCTTGTTTTGGCTTCCTGCTGATTGACTTTTGACAGGCTGCAAGAAGACTTGAACAAAGCCAACGATAACAAAAATGACAAGTGGTTCTAATGTCCTCAATTCCTGGGTTCTCAGCGTGACGTCTCTTTAAAGAGCCTGATAATCAGAAAATGCTGAGACCTTGGCTTCTGGCAGTCAGGGGTCCAACGTGTCACGGCTGAGCACCCAAAAATAGGGCACCCAGCAGTACTAATAATATTTTAACATCATGGCTTTCCTTTCAACATCCATGAGGAATCTGTCTCCTAATTAACTATAAACCACAGCACTGCTCGAAATTCACTGGTAAGCATGAGCGGTACTGTTAAGATCACACTTAAGAAGCTAAGGATGATTAACCTTTGCCTAGGTTATAAAATGGCCCATTTAAGAACTGTTGCTACTGAATATATCACCTCGATATCAATCGGATTATTGAGTGAGAAGTTATACATGATGTTTGGTGTGATGATATATGTATGGTTGCAAACTGTTTATGAGAAGTGGGAAAGCCAATAAAAGATTAATGCAGATTTAAATAGGTTTGTCCTCTTTACCTTCTTCTGGGATCATTTCTGGGTGTGCGAGCCAGCTTTCATGCACTTTAGAAAGGTGCCACCTTTCCGCTTGTCCTAG
This sequence comes from Todus mexicanus, assembly GCA_013389965.1. Classification (NCBI taxonomy): domain Eukaryota; kingdom Metazoa; phylum Chordata; class Aves; order Coraciiformes; family Todidae; genus Todus; species Todus mexicanus. The sequence continues at coordinate 38,958 of WEIS01017406.1, forward strand.
AGAGGTATCGTGCTGATGTTATCAATCAAATTACACTGGGGCCCGAGCGGTGACATTTAGTCTTCATCTGCAGTTCCACAACAACTTTTGTTTTCACGAGTTCAGGATTGACTTTCCCAAAAGCTGAGAACAGGTTTTCAGCTTAAATTCAACTTCCATCACAGGCATTTATTGAAGATCAAATACTTCATTTTCAGAATCACGGCTCCGGCTTCAGCCTGTAAATACCTTTGTGTCAGTGCAGTTTGGACAGATAAATATTTACCTGCCGTAGGTGTTAGACTTTAGGTAACAGGGTAATTGTAACTCTTGGGCTAGAGCTGCCATTGCAATGGACTGGGAGCCTAATCCTGACCCTGCCACTGACCTGGATGAACCTGTGCAGCGTGAACCACCCTTGTGTTTCTCCTCAGCTTGTTTCTTGGAGGGGAACAGCCTCCTCCTTTGTGCTTGTCCCTGGGGGCTGTATTTCGTAACAGAACTGAATCCCCCTAGGAAAAACCCCCAAACGGGATAATTTTGGCACTGGGATGCTCAGGAGAGGTTTCCAGTTCTCCCGAAGTTCAGGAAGGCGTCTGAAAGGGTAACTTTTGGTTCAGCCCCATCTCTGCTAATACGTACAGCCTTAAAGCTTTAACAAGACAGTCTTCTTTCAAATTTACAACAGCCTGTGTTTAAAAACCTGACAAAACCAAAATGTGCTCTCCATAAACTATACTGGCACAATTCGTGCAGCTGTAATGTAGGTTGTGTCAGCATTTCCATTATATCGTACACCGCTATTTTTCAGGGGTTTAGATCTTGGCTATAAAAATCCACCTGGGGTTGAGAGTTGGCAAGTTGGAATTTCAGCAGGGGAATGAATTTTTTCAACTAAATTTGAAAAATAAATTCCATTAAAACTGTAGACAGCCCAGAAGACCTATGTTCGAGGATGCTCCTGTTTGCCACAGTTTCATTACCATTTTTCAAATTTCATCAGTATTTTCACCACCTGTTTTACAGACCAATAGCTAGATTCATTCCAGATGGAATTCCATCCACCTCTGTAATTTCATGTCTAAAATTATTCTGGTCTCCTTTTACTTAAATAACTAAATATTTTTTCATACTGATTTTTGGGTGGGCTTGTCCCTACTTCTACGTGGAGATGCCCAGAAGGTACGGAGAGTGAATCCTGCCATGGCACAGAGTGAGCAACACTGCAGATGTCTCTACCTGGAGGCTGTGCAGGATGTGACCCAGCCCCAGAGGGGTTCGGGGAAAGCGGTGCAGATGATCTTTCAGGAAGGGCAACTAGTTCTGGCTATGGATGGGGAAAGTAAAGCTGCCCCCCAAAGCCTGTGGTTGGCAGATCCCCCAGTG